>CAUYRH010041386.1:0-25130 GCA_963574655.1 Perodicticus potto | reverse complement strand
AATTACTTTAAATTTCTATGAACATTACTGTTATTTTTTTAATAATTTTCCGATTTCAAAATTTTTTTATTTTTAACCATAAAAAGCTTAATTTAACTGTAATTGAGTAATCTTAAAAAAAAAAAAAAAAAAAAAAGCAATGAAAACAACCAAGACAGAGAAATCATAAGGAACTTGAAAACTTCCAGTTTAAGAATTATGGGGTATAGTCATTATTTCCCCTTTTTATTTTTGGAGATCACCCCAAGACTTAGACAATGAGAAACAATCATGCAAATGATTTAACGAAAATATGAAACATTGAAATCGTAGACCCCACAATCAATGGAAAGGTTCCTAAGACACTGATGACTGAGTAGACAGGGGTGCAGAAGAAAACAGAAAAAAAGACAAAGAAATAATCCAGAAAGTACATATTTCAAAAAGAGCTAAGAAATGCACCTTCTAAGGCTAAGGGTACATGCCTTGTTTGAATTGTAGACATGATGCAAAAGTTTGAGGAAGACGAATCTGTAGAAGCAGTTAGGTTCCAAAAAGCAGGAAAAAAGTAAGACTAAATGAGAAACTAGGGAGGATTGATGTGTGGATTATTAAAGTTCTGAGACAGACTGCGTTGTGGTCCATGATTTCACTTCCAGGAAACACTGTGGACGCATCCTATTTGATTCACCCATGTGAGTTTCAACTTGCTGAGCCTATCAGTGTTGCCGAGAGGGCTCCATTTGTTTCCTTCCACAAGGATTTTATGTTTCTTGATTTCCTAGTGACACACTTAATGGAAAGCAGCGAGAGTTTTCACAGGTTGGACAACCACAGCCAGGAGCTCAGAGAAGAGGACACATTCGTCTCATTAAGGAACTGCAGGGGAAACATCCTCAGTGAACAAGGGACCTTCAAAGGACCCATATATGTGCCTCGAGAAAAAGAGCCAACATGTTACACCTTGTATGGCCAATATTAAAAAATATATATATCTCCACCTCTTCACTACAGGAATGAAACCACAGCTGGAAGACTGGGAGTTGAAGGCAAAGTGCAGGTTAGGGAAACCAGGGAGGTAGCTGACCACAGCACCCCTTTCATACCAAGCAAAACAGACCGTGGGAAAGAGAAGCTTTAGCATCAATAGGCTTCAGAGTCTTGAATATTACATGGACATGTAGTTAATTAATAAATAGGACATGGCATTCCATTTTTTTACATAACGGTTATGTGCTTAAAATTAAATTACCCATTTAAAATGAATAAAAATAACAGTTTGTCCTACCACTGGATGCCACACAATTATCAGTACGACAAAAGCTCTGAATTTTACCCTGGACATTCATACTTTGAACTGCTACTTAAATCTTAAATTAAAGATTCTTAAATTAAAGAAACTAGCTCCCAAAACCAAACTAGCACACAGCCTGACAGACCATAATTGTTCCACCAGGGTCTCATCCAGACTACTTAATGAATATATTTATGAACTAGATTTAAAGCAACTGATAAGCCTTCATGGGAATAAATCTAAAAATTAAGAACTTTACTGCATTTCAAGGAAAGTACAACGTACTGTTAAATAAAATTGCATATCATTTTTCTTCTTTTTAATCCTAACATCAGGTATTCATTGCTTTAAACAACTTTCAACTTTTAAATTACAACAACATAAAAAAATAAAAACAAATAAAGAAGATTTGGCAACACTACCTCTGCATATGATGCTCTGGATTACAGAGATGTAGTCTTCTGGCTCCTGCTCCGTTGAGATCTCCCATTTGCTTCCAGGGATACTTAATAATTTATAGAGTTGATCTGAACTGTCCACTCCACAAAGCATAGTAACTACACTTTCTGGTGAATGAAGTATCTTTTCCAGAAACTGACATTTCTTTGGAGTTAGGTCTTTAAGCAGGCTATTTGATAATATCAAAAGTTTACATTTGTAAGAGGTTAAGTTCAGCAATTCCAAATGCCAAAGAGAGAAATTCTCTAAGCAATATAACAGGATCGCTTCCCTTCTCACAACACGTAAAAAAATTTCCTTCAAGTACAAAGCCCATTCCTCAGCATCTTCTTCATACATCATTATGATATCTTTTGTATTTCCTGGAAAAGAAAAAATGATATCTTAATTTTCTTATATTTCCAATGCTAACAGAGGTTAGATTATTATTTCTCAAAAATTTCAATATACTCTTTAGGCACTATATTAATTTGTTGATATCAGAGTCTAATAAATTCACATTAGCCCCATCGTTATTATACAGGACTAAAGTAATAAATAATAGGAAACACCATTCACGTTTCACGTGAGACTTCTCTGTATTCATTGTCCCAATGTGGATCTAGCCTAACCCCAGTGACAACAGCCCACATCACAAGGTCCCAAAGCTTCTGATGCTGGCAAGGGTGTGGAGAAAATGCAACACTTTAACACTGTTGGTGGGATTGCAGTCTAATACAGTCTCTTTGGAAAGAAGTATGGAGAATCCTCAAAGAACTAAAAGTAGACCTTTCATTTGATCCTGCATTCCCATTACTGGGCATCTACCAGGAGAAAAAAAATCACTTTACCATAAGGACATATGCATTACAATGTTTATTGCAGCTCAGTTCACAATTGCCAAGATGTGGAACCAACCCAAGTTCCCTTCAACACAGGAATAGATTATTAATAAGCTGTGGTATAAGTATACCTTGGAATACTATTCAGGAATTTAAAAAGATGGAGACTTTACATCTTTTCTATTAACCTAGATGGAGCTGAAGAACATTCTACTTAGTAAAGTATCACAGGAATGCAAAGGCAAGTATCCAATACACTCAATTCTAACACGAAACCAATAGACAAACAACTACAAACCCACATAAGAAAAAATACAATGAAACTTAAGTGGTGGAGACGGGAGAGGAGTGGGAATGGTATCCTTTCAACTAACAGGGACAATGGAAGGGTGCATGGCACACCTCCTGGATGAGGGACACTACTACAACTGGGACTCTACTTAACAAATGCAAACAATGTAACCTAATCATCTGTACTTTCATATAAATCTGAAAACAAAAAGACCCACAAGCTACAAGCCAACCCACTTGGTCTAAGCTAAGGGAAGCTCAGACCATGGGTACAATAAACACAAAAGGAAAAGTAATAAATCAGAATGAAGACTCATAAAACTTCCCAACCATTAGGAAAATAATAATCACAATGAAAGTAAACAATGAACAGAAAATAGAGAATGTTGGCAAGGATGTAGAGAAGGGCACTTGTTCACTGTTGGTGGAGATGTAAACTGGTCCACTCACCATGGAAGACAGCATTTCCTTTCCTCAAAAAATGTTTTTAAAACGTGTATCAAGGATGCTCAACAGAAATAGTAAGAAACCTCATGGTCTAAACAAAATACTGTATGAAATTAGGAGCACTGGGCATGGCTCGGCCTGTAACACACAAATGTTACCTAGTTTTTGGTATTTCACTCCTTTGAGCCATTGTTTCTTCTTCTGCTAAATGAAGGGGTTTTGTTTTGTTTTGTTTTGTTTGTAGTTTCTGGCCGGGGCTTGGTTTGAACCCACCACCTCCGGCACATGGGGCCGGCACCCTACTCCTTTGAGCCACAGTTGTCGCCCAAATGAAGGTTTTAAAAAATAAGCCTTTCCTAATGAATGAAAATATTTTGAGAAGAAATGTAAAAACTGACATTAACAGAGTTAAAATTTTTTCTTCCAGGTATAGATGAATACATAAACTCAGATTATAGAATTTCTATCCTCAAATAACCAACAAAATATAATATTTTTTTTTTAAAAAAAGAAAGAAATGCAATAGCAGAAACCAAACAAAGGCATTATGTCATAAAACTAAATTAAAGTTGATGCCTATGAAATAAATAGAAGGTTCTGGTAAAGCAGGAGCGATCAGAATGTATCTCTCACTCCAGAATCTGTGCTGATGAAGAAACTTGGGTCACTCAAACACTCAGCATGCTCATGAATCTCTTTCCTATCTGGAAACAAACCATGAGAGCTGGAAAACCTGTTAGTACCCTGCACAAGTTGGAGCTCAAAGTACGGTCAGGAAAACTAAACAAATTCAACTACATTGTGGGCAGAGAAGGGGTTATTGCAGGGTTGAACAACACAGCTAGGAGCTCAGAGGAGAGGAAACATTTATCTCATAAAAAGAATGTCTGATAGAAACTACAACCTAGGACACCGAGCCAGAGCATCATACAAACTTTTGTCCTCCTCCTCTTTGCCCGCAGGCCTTAAAAAATGACTAGAATATAGATTCTGTCTTTTCAAACTGTAGCTTACAGGGAAAAATAAAAGTACCCAAGAAAGGAAGGGAATTTAAAGCATAGTTTACCCACACCATATTATGGAAGTAAAAAGTCTAATTTGAACAAAGGGAAATGTGAGCAAGATGAAAGATTAGCAATACAAATTGTTAGCTAGGGAAAGAGTATGCAAAATAGTATTAATGTTAATAATAACAATCATCACAATAAAGAAAGCAATGCAGCAGGTAAAAACTAGTGGAGATCACAGGTGGAAAGGAGAAACTATGAAAGCCTCTGTAGTATAAAGAAGACCATAGATTAAATAAAACCAAATTTCAAAGGTAAGTTGATTTGGTTAAAAAAGAATAATATGAAAAGGTCTAATAAATAAGGAGATAAGTTGTGAGCCAAAAGAATATTATTACCCTGATAATAAGTGAATTAGGAAGAGTAATGACTAGATTAGATGTAGACAATATTTACATCCAGGGTGGTAAATATTGGGTGGTGCCTGTGGCTCAACAGAGTAGGGCGCTGGCCCCATATGCTGGAGGTGGTGGGTTCAAACCCAGCCCCAGCGCCCCCCCCAAAAAGATGTAGACAATATTTTAATTTCTGGCTAAAAACAAAAGCTTGATATTTTCCTAGTAAATGCAAAAAGAAAAAAAGAGAAAAGAGAAAAAAGAACAAGGTTAACATAATTGGTGAAAATTTAACATATCAAAATCCAAGTCAAAAAAAGAAAAGATTAAACATGGGATCCCCAAAAACTCTTAACCGTGGAGAACTAAATACAGATTAAAAAGCTGCAGAGTGGTCTACACGTTTTCATAGTTTAAAAAAATCAGTGAAATAAGGAAGGTAAAGGGACAGCTCTATGAATCAATTGGATTCACTAGATTCCAAGAAAAATTGTTAAGGAAAGCATATCTTAATTAAATTGCCTTTGATTTAATGATCATTATAAAACTTCACATATCCAGCAGACAAAAGCAAGTCACCGAAAAGAAGAAAAATATTAGGTTGGCCTTGATTTTTTCAGAGCAATTTCAAGAATAGATTATAAGAAAGTTCTTATAAAACTAATTTGTATTCTATTTTCCTACTATAAAATATTGCAGAATAACAACAAATGAACCAATGCTGCTTATAACATGGATGAATCAGATACAAAACTGAGTGAAAGAAGAAAGAGTGTGTAATGCATGATTGCAGGCATATGTGGTATAAAATCTCGAAGCATAAAATTATATAAACTTGTCTTTTATAGAATTTAGTCCCTCAACACTGCCTAAATTTAAAACATAAATTTCAAAAATTACTTCCTTTTCTTAACATTAATCATTTTCCCTAAACAACAAATAATCCAAAAATTACTCAGAGTAAAGGAATTTTACCTAAATTTAATACATCCTTCAATTTTGATTTATATTAATTTTTTTTTTTGAGAGACAGAGTCTCACTATGTGACCCTGGGTAGAGTGCTGTCGCATCACAGCTCACAGCAACCTCAAACTCCTGGGCTTAAGTGATTCTCTTGCCTCAGCCTCCCAAATCGCTGGGATTACAGGCACCCGCCTCAACACCCAGCTTTTTTTGGTTGTTGTTGTTATTGTTGTCATTGTTGTTTAGCTGGCCCAGGCCGAGTTCGACCCCACCAGCCCAGATGCATGTGCCTGGAGCCCTAACCACTGAGCTATGGGCACTGAGCCAAGATTTATATTAATTTTTATGTAAAGATATTGTGTAAAGTATAATCTCATTTTAAATTAAACAATTCCCACCTATTTGTCTATTTAAAGCAATCCTATCAATTGTTAACAATGGTTGTTTATGAAAGAGGATTTTGAGCAATATATGGCCTTCTTTTTTTCACTCTTCCATATCGCTTATATTTTTATAATAAACTGGTTTTATTTTACAAAACAAAATAATCATCTTTAAAGACTAGTTTGTGTGGGATTGTCATGAGTACAGAGAAAAAAGCATCAAAATTCTTGTTATCTTTTTCCTCCAAAAACAGGGCATGTTTGCTCTATACCACTAATGTGATGAATACTATGATTTTGTAAACTTTTCAACTTTTCTTAAATTATTTATGTATTTTTTATCTTTTCTCATGATAAAATATTATCTCCAGGAGCAGATGCTTTATCGTTCAGTACATTGATTCTTACATAATGACTAGCACAATTTCTTGAACACATACTCAACACATTTTTTATATATTTATGTATACAGAAAAAACATCTAGAGGAAAACACATGGGAATCACACACAAGTTGTGTATGGTATGAATCAACAGTGCAGTTCTGTTATTTCGTGTGGAATGTCTCACCCAACCTGGATATTATATAAATACTTCTTGAACAAACACAAACTCGATGTCACAATTCAGTATTTTTAAGGAACAGTAGAGGAATAAATTTCTTTATATTATATATAGCCAGAGTAAAATGATCTATATTACAAAATAATTAGAATAAAAATCAAACTAAAAATATTAAAAATTATCAAGCAATCAAACTAGGTCTCTATGTTCTTTACATACGCTATTTCATTTGATTATCAAAATTACCCTAATGTTTGTACCATTTTTTTTTTGAGACAGAGTCTCACTATGTTACCCTCTGTAGAGTGCAATTTTGTCACAGCTCACAGCAACCTCAGACTTTTGGGCTTAAGTGATTCTCTTCCCTCAGCCTCCCAGGTAGCTGGGACTATAGGTGGCCGCCAAAATGCCCAGCTATTTATTTGTTGTATTGTCGTTGTTTGGCAGGCTTGGGCCAGGTTCAAACCTGTCAGCCCTGGTGTATGTGGCTGGTGCCTTAGCCACTGAGTTACAGGTGCCAAGCCACGTTTGTGACATTTTATAGACGTTAAAGCTTAAACAGTATTAGAATCAGCTTTCTAATGCAGGTAGTCTTCTCTATATATTGAACTTTTAACATTTAACAGCAGAGGACACAATGACATTATTCAAACCATTAAAATGGATTCTTTATAGTGATATAGATTAGATTAGTCCATATTAAGCAGCCTAGGAGGTAATCGAAAGCATGCAAAGAATGTGAAGGCTGAAGAAACTGAGAGTCTGGTTTCCTATCACAGAAAAAGAGGAAACAGAATATAGGAGGAGCACCAAGGGTACAATTACCTATAAAGAATTTACAGGATTGACTTGTTGATTCTAAAATTTAAAACAATAAAGTTATAGAATAAGTTATGAGTACATATCATAGAATGAATACCCTCATTCATGTATCTCATTACATTAACCTCATTATAGGTTTCAAACAACCTATATGAAATCAATTATTAAGATAATCATAAGCTACTTTTTAAAATTTCCAAAAAAATCATACAGGTAGTCTTTCTCAACATGCTAGATCCATTTTTACATATGTTGAATATTAAACCTTTTAAAATATATGTATGTATATACATATATATATTTATATATATACATATATATAAATATTTATATATATAATTGTTGGGTATTCATTGAGGTTATAAAGAACCAGTTTATATTGATTGCATTTGTTAAGTAAAGTCCCTCTCATAATTGTGTCCTGCCCCCCCAAAAAGTGTGTCACACACTGTGACCCTCCCACCCCTCCCTCCTGCTCTCTCTCTGCTTCTCCCTTCCCTCCACCTCCCTTCCTCCTTCCCTCTCTCTCTGCTCTCCCCTCCCCCACCCCCACCATGTAGTAGGTCATCAACTGTCCTCATACGAGAATTGAGTATATTGGATTCTTCCTTCTCCATTCTCGTGATGCTTTACTAAGAATAATGTGTTCCACTTCCATCCAGGTTAATTCAAAGGATGTGAAGTCTCCATCATTTTTAATGGCTGAATAGTATTCCATGGCATACATATACCACAGCTTGTTAATCTATTCCTGGCTTGGTGGGCATTTAGGTTGTTTCCACATTTTGGCGATTGTAAACTGAGCTACAATAAACAGTCTAGTGCAAGTGTCCTTATGGTAAAATGATTTCTTTCTTTCTGGATAGATGCCAGGGGATTGCAGAGGTCTAGCTTGAGTTCTTTGAGGTTTCTCCTTACTTCCTTCCAAAAAGGTTGTGTTAGTTTGTGGTCCCCCCAGCAGTGTAAATGTGTTCCCTTCTCTCCACATCCACTCCAGCATCGGCAGTTTTGAGATTTTATGATGTGGACTATTCTTGCTGGGGTTAGATGATATCTCAGGGTGGTTTTGATTTGCATTGCTCTAATAATTAGGGATGATGAACATGGTTTCATATGTTTGTTAGCATTGTCCAGGGTCTGGGACTGAGCCGCTGGACCAGAGGGAGCTATCATTGCGGGCCCAGTGCTGCCATTGTGGGAGAGCTGCCCTGCAGGCTCCACCCTCGGGGTTGTAAAATTTGTATTTGTTTTATACTTTGTCAATAACCTCTCCATGACAATTTTCAAATCCCAATATGGCATGAAATGTCATCTGTTTGTGTCTACAGATGAAGTCATTTCAGTCACCTAATCTTCGGTGTCCTCAGGTATTATTTACTGATTCTTCCCATGTATTGAGCGTGGTGCTCCGCCATTAATGCCTATCATCTCATTTCATCCTCACAAAACTGTATGAAGTTAGTCTTATCAGTCTAATTTACTGATGTTCACACTGAGCCTGGGAGAGATTAAATAACTTGGCAGAGCCGCAAAGATAATCAGTGATTGTTATCTACCTTCCATTCTTTTAATAGGAAACTAAGTTCAGCCAGGATATGAAAGTTAATAGTCATTTTAATAGCCATGGTTTTCTTTTCCTTTGTCCTAGAAAACAGAAGCTTGTACTTGTGTAATATTTATAGGCTGCATGCCCAACAACAGTTCTCTATGAATTCTCAAGAGTGTCTGGCAATGCTCTTCATTTTATATACCTCAACTAAATCAAACCTAATATATTATTTTCCCCATTGAAGGAGGGTTACTGTCATTAAGATTGTCCGACTATCATAGGCTGTGGAAAGAAACAGTAAGTGATTATACAAAATTTTCATTCCTTGAAACTTCATCATAACAAAAAGACATTACTATTGTAGATGGAACCACGATTTGCAAATAAATTATTTAAAATATCCATCTTGAGCCCAGCAACATAAAGTAAATAACAGCACAATACAATTGTTTTGTAGGAACATGATACAACCAGATTAATGTTTATAAATTACTGTAAAAAATTCTTTCACATTCAAGGCAGCCTTATTTATTTATCTCATAAAACACTACAACAAATTTTTAAACCGGAAGGAAATATTTACCAATAATTTAAGTCAATAACTGCTTTTCCACTGAAAACAGGCCATACTATAAATTACCAAAAGAATGAGACTAAATACAAATCAAAATCCTTCCCATTACATATGCACAGCTTCAAATGGCAGATTTTCTCCTTTTTGAATGAGATCCAATCTCATACCCATGTTTTGATTGTGCATAATGGAAAGAGATTGCATGATATGTCTATTTCAACATCACATTTTTCTAACCGGTAGCCAAGAGGCAGAAGAAAAGAAAGCAGAAAATTACCCTCAAAAAATAAGTTATGGCAATGATGAATTCAGTATGGATAACATAAACATTAATTCGATGTAATCTCACACACACATATACACACATCATTATTTCAATTATACAGTTAAGCATAACTCAGATACTCCAAATTTTGCCTGTTATTTCTAGCTCAAGGGGGAAGAAAACTGGGGATTTTTCAAAGGTGTGAAGGTAGTGAACTCATATTTCTCCTCCAGGAAAGTGGTTAATTCCACTTACCCATAGAGGCAAAAATTATGCAATCGTTTCTGCACAGTCTGTGTGTGTGTGCAGGGGATGCAGCTGGTGCACGGCCCACAGCTCCCGCCGACCAGCTACAGCCTAGTGGTCAGTTAATGCATTAAGCACACTGACCACGTCTGCCCTCTGTTTGCTGCCTCAGGACTTTGGCGCGGAGAGAGGATTTGGGAACCTGTGCACTGCCCAGCACCTCACAAGTGCTGGGGATTTAGTGCACGGAGAGGTGGGGGCAAGCTGAGCCAAAAAGGAAAGGAAGCAAATGCCTAAACAACTCAGCGTCTGGACGTCCTGTACGCAGGAATCAGAGAGCCCCAGAGGTACTGAACGGAACGCTCATTGCGTTGTTCTGCGTATTAATATAGACGACTGTGCCTTTTCTCCCTTTCTTGTGTCATATTCCTGGTTCTCTCACCAGTGTTTCTTGGGCTCATCCTCAAACTATCGGTAGTCAAGTCTGTGTCTCAGAGTCTTCAGAAATCTCTACCCACATCCATTACATCCCTAAGGTCTTCCTTTCAAATACCAGAAGGCACCGCCACATACGTTCAAGATTGTGCTTTTTGGCTATGGGAAAGAATGATTATTTTTTGTACAAACTCAGAAATTTCCCCCTTTCTCCTTCTTAAGATGAAAACAAAAATACTTCTTCTAACAACTACATTGGAAAAGTCTTTTCCCTTTATGTCACAAAAATAAAAAGGTGTATGGCATTAATGTTCATATGATTATTCTGCAAAGACTTCCTAACCCTGCCTATACAAACTGAGAATGTACAACTCCCACCTCTGAACACTTTTCAGGTCTAGCAGACCCACTTATAAAATTGAAAAAAACACAAGCACCTAATGATTGTTGAGATTCGCTGAAAAAAAATGCGTTTATGTGCTTATCATAAGGAATGGAAAATAGGAGTCAAGAAGTATTGGAGACCGAGCACAGAGGCTCAGGCCTGTAAGCCTAGCACTCTGGGAGGCCGAGGCAGGTTGGTTGCTTGAGCTCAGGAGTTCAAGAACAGACTGAGCAACAGGGAGACTCCCATCTCTACTAAAATGAAATGGGAAAATAGCCAGGCATTGTGGCAGGGACTTGTAGTCCCAGGTACTTGGGAGGCTGAGACAAGAAGATTGCTTGAGTCCATGAATTTAAGGTGGCGGTGAGCTATAATGCCACCAATGCTCTAGCCTCCGGCAACAGACTGAGGCTCTGTCTCAAACAAAAAAAAGAAAGAAATACTAAATTATTCCAGTAAAACTGTGTACATAATAAAAGCAGAAGTCCTATTGAAAAGTTTCTTAAAATACACCCTTAATAAGATACACAAATTATTAAACATAATAGTTCGTCAAATAAGTTACTATTTTCAAAGTTTATTTCCTGTGTTATTTATAGAAATTAGAGAGGGAATCAAATGAAAAATTTTAAAAGTATTTATGGGTTCAGTGCCCATAGCACAGTGGTTACAGCGCCAGCCACCCTGCCACATACTCAAGGGTGGTGGGTTTGAACCCGGCCCTGGCCAGCTAAACAACGGCAAGAAAAAAATAGCCAGGTGTTGTAGTGGGCACCTGTAGTCCCAGCTGCTTGGGTAGCAGAGGCAAGAGAATTGCTTAAGCCCAAGAGTTTGAGGTTGCTGTGAGCTGTGATGCCACCGCACTCTATCAAGGGTGACATAGTGAGACTCTGTCTCAAAAATAATTTTTTTTTCTTTATAAATAAAGAGATAAATATCATAGGTAAGAATATCTTGGTCCTTTTCATGTTTCCAAGATAAATTATATGGAAAGAAGGAAAAAAAATAAGTGTCAATTTGAGAAATATGCTGTGTTAGAAATGGCTTTCTGGTATCTAAGAGCATGTCTGGACGGTACTTTGGAAACCAAACAATAATGATAATAGTAGCAACTAAGTTTTATAGTCTCTTACTATATATGAGGAATTGTTCTAAAAGACTTATTTAAACCTCACACAAAAACGATGAGGTATATAACATTTTTACAACCATTTTGCAGATAAGGACACATCAGACGCTTCACTCATCAATTAATGAACTTGCTCAAGATTGACACCGATGCTAAGTAGCTCAGCTGACATTCACAGCCAGGCCACCTAGTGCAAGGCAACTATTATCCTGCCCTTCTAGTCTGCTTAATCATTCAGGATGAATCATTCAATGGTTATTTTAACTGTGACTGAACTATAACCTTTATGCATATAGTCTCTATGCACATATGTTATTTCCCTTAGGTCTTCCTTTCTACAGACTATAGATTAGCTAAATTCCTTTTCTATTCCGCATTTTTATAGTTCTTTAGGCATCATCAGTCTACACAAGACCAGAGTAGATTAGAATATTGAGGCTCCAACTGGTACAAATTATGAATAGTCCATTTAAAAATGTATAAACATAAAAGACTCTAGATCTACGTGGAAGCTGAGAAATGCTCCCTATTTAGTGCACATTTGAGCAATTCCAGTCTTGCAATATCGACACTTCCCTCCTCTGCTTTTATTGCTGTTAGGCTACAGGTTATTGATTCTAAGACAATGTTGATCATGCAACAGCTGATTATTTTGAGTTTCTTTAAGAAAAGAATAATGTGATCAAATAAACTAAATTACAAATTTAAAGATATATTTTTAGTTTGGGAGATTTGAATAGCAAAAAAAAAAAAAAAATAAGGAGAATCAATGAGATAGAGTAATATTACCACCTCACTCAGTCTCCTAAAGGCTCTCATTTCCCCAATTCACCCTCTCAAATGATCTCCTTAGAACCTAGTTATTTTCTCTCATCTCCCCAGATTAATTCCTTTCCTGGACATTGGTCCTGCGGAATACACCACCCAGCCTCCCGAGCCTTCCTCAGTGGAAAGCATTATCTCAGCAGAAGATGAGATGCAGGAGTGACTGGGTTATTTACAGGCCCTCCACTTGCCCCTTCCGTGGCCCTTTCCCTGTGACTTCTCTTTCATGGCTTCAGTTTTCACGTTGCACCAGCGCATCTTTCTTCCCCTGTCCTCACGGGTGTAGTTAAAGATTCCTGCTGTCTGGATGCTTCATTATCCCTCCTTGGATTCTTCAGCTCTGCACATCTCCATAAATAATCCCTTTATTACATCTTTTCAGTTAAAATCTTTAATGAAACCATCTGTTTCCTGCCAGGATCCTGATAAAATATAAGTACAGGGTGTGCCCACAGGAAATAGACTCCATGAGATGGATTTTGAAATTAAATTTCTCTTGTAATTGTGGAGTACACAACCCCCTGCCAAGGTGGAAATAGTACACTGGCAATTTATGGCAAACAGAGGCACCACAAGGACACAAATGCCATCAGAGATTATTTCAGACAAAGTGGCAGTAAAGTGGAAAGTTCAGGAAATCAAATGTCTGTGGGATGCTGTTGACATGGTGGCAAGAGGAATCACAGAGGTTTGGGATGCGGTGGGGAATAACTGTTGCTTTTACTGTCCTACAGAGCACGCGTGTGCACAAAGGCATTTACAACTCCCGTAGCAGGTAAAACGCATCCCCTGCCCTGCCCACCCCTGGGACAAAAACATGGTTTAGGAAAGTATGGAAGCACAACACTAGAGACAGGACTATTGGGGTGGAGATGAGCCTGACAAATTTGAAGGTCCAAAAGCCCCTTTTCTTAACAGAGGAACCAGTATTTCTTTGTAAAATAAACACGCAAACAAGACCAAAACTAAAAAGAAACTTTTTTTTTAAATGCTGAGGCACTTGAGACAATTGCTTAGAAGTAATGTTAACTTTTCTTAGCACATACACCTAATCCCCTCACTGGCTGTCTCTAGAATCAATAACTGGAGATATGAGTGAAAGGAAGAATATTTTGGAACAACTATTTCATACTCAGGACGTGTTATTTGCTCTTGCCAATGGGTACCAGTATGAGTCTAGAAAATGGGTATAGAATGAATTTTAAGGTTTATTAAAACAAGGAAGGCAAAGTAGAAGATTGAATCTGACTACATTTATTGATGTGTCATATTCCTACAGGATTAAGGATTTAACCTGCTATTTCAAGTACCTGGGTAGCATTAACAGTCGAGTAGAATAACCATTAATTAAAACTTGGACTCCATCGTCACCTATAGTAAATGAGGCTGCAATGACAGAACTTCCCTGCTGTGAGATAAACCTGGGGTCATAGGGAAATCTTTTTATAAAAGGCTAGACGGTAAATGCTACACATTTCGGGATTTGTGGGCCACATAGGATTACCTGCCAAGTATTAATGGTCGTGATAGAGATTAATATTTGCTTATAGGATACTAAATGTTTACATAGTCTAACTGGCTATTTATAAGCTGGGTGTTCTGCAATTCACCAAATTATAAATTTGGTTGAGAGTAACGACATTCCATCAGAAAATGGATATGATATATATAAAACCAGACTCATGCAGGTCTAATTGGAAAATAAGTTTTGTGAGCCTGGAGCTTAAATTGCTTTCCTACCACTCCCTCAATATCTATCTATAGCATGAGGGATAATTACTTAACTTGTTAATAGAGAAAAAAGACACATGACAGTAGTGTCTGGATGGGTCTGAAAAATATCCTAGCACCAGGCCAAATAAATGGTTACTACATCACAGCACCTCTCCTGTGTGTCTCTGAAAGACCAGTGGGAAGGGAAATTCTTTCACTTGGTAGAACTTCTTGAAATATATTTGATGGTTTGCTTTGATTTAAAGAAAGGAAGGCTCAAACTATGTATGGATCTACATTGAACAAAAGATGAAGAAAGAGTGGAAAGGATATATTCATTTCATTTCAGAATTCGGTATACAAACTATGTTACTAAGTGAGAAAAAAATAGCTGGGAAATACGAGCCCACATGTTACATTCTTTCATATAATGATTTCCTTATGCTTTTTTGATATACAAAGGCAAATGAATGTTTCCCATTTTTTCCTTGTGAGTAATTAAACCTGCATAATAGGCTTTTGGTCACATGGGTGATCAACAAATGCTTGAATGAAAATTCCCTAGAGTTATAATTGAGCCTGAAACAGGATCAAAGCTTTATAAGTTTTATGTGGTTGTAACAAAATTCACCTTGGAAATTCACTGCATGTGGCAAAGCACTTTCTGCAACATAAAATTCATTTCAAGGAAAAACCTTAATTACACAAAAGTTAGGCTAATGAGGACAGATATTTTGAAGACACAGAACATAGATGTTATCATTATGCCACTAGAATAAATTTACGTATCTGTGTTGGTTTGGTAAGTGTATATAGATCTGTAAAAATCTTTGGAAAAGTACACTAAAAAAGTGAATTTTATTTATGCAGATTGTACCTCAATATTCTTGGCTATTACAAAAAGAATATGACAAAAATTAAGAGTTACAACATTTGTTTTTAAAAAACATCCAGAGCTCTGGTTGCATCTCCATAATAGAGTAATGAAAGGATTTAAAATATATTTTAAACTTTATTAATATAAAAAATCTTTATTATTTAAGTCTATGTTAATTCTATAAAGTCAGGATTTGATACAAATCTATTACGTCAGTCAGTAATAATTCAGTACTCTTTGATCTGAAGTGTGAATCTTCTATAAATGACTTAGTAGATATTAGTGCAATTGAAAAACCAAAACTATGTCTTGAAGAAATCACAAGTGACATTTTTACCAATAATAATGTACACTCTAGCCTTTAGATTTCAAAATGAAGTATGTTTAAAAATCCTGGGTTCTGTACTTACTATTTTATTTTGTAATAGATAAGTGGTAATTTCTACTTATCCCTCAAATTTTTATAATTCTCATTTTATCATATCAGTATAAAAGATGGGGAATATCCTGGGAGCTAGGGCTCAGAATAAACTTGTAATCAGGATCCCGATTCTTACCTAAAGTCATTTTGTTCAGCTGCTATAGTGTTTTAAGGCATGTGTTCTTGATAGCTTTTGACGTAGGTCTCCTGTGACTGGGAGGGTCTATCTGTCCAATTCTGAAATTTCACATTACAAACTCTACTTTATCACAGATACAAAGCATGCTAGCCAATATCAAATTCACCAATAATAAAGGCAATATTTGATCCCCTCCCCTTTATTCTTTTGTTCTATTTCTTAACGTTGCTTAACAACTCAGACACGAGAGGGATTTTTACGCCTCCATCCTCACCCTTATCCTAGCACTCATCCCTGAGTTCCTTTGCTGAAAAATGGTGCGACATTTGCTTGTAAATGTGACACATTTCCAAGTAACATATCCTGAAATTCCATTCAATAGTAACACTATAGTAAGTGCAATCAGGTGAATAATATTGCATGTTTTATACTTATATTCTTAGTATGGAACATTCAAGAAAAGCATTGTAACCCAATTTAACTCAAAAACAAAACTTTTAACTTGGAAAGACACTTCTAGAAAGTTTGAGAAACTTGACTAAGGTCATACCAACAGTAAGCCATAAAGCCGGACTTAAATTCACTTCATCTACTGCCAACTCTGGTTCAAGTATCAAACCATTCCTCAGGCAATATCATAGACAAAATGAAATAAAACTGCAGTCCCTTTCTTGGGGTTCCCAGTGGATGAGAGCATATGACCAGTTGATCAGATTAAAAAGAAAATAACTTCAGTGTCACTGGCAAATCTAATTTTGTTGTCCTAGTTCTGAACAAAAGAAAACTGTGTTGGCATCTCCTCGCTGCACTGCTTCCTCCTCTCAGTCCAGTTCAACTCTCCTTTCCAGAGCAAAAGACCATGGGAGGGGTGGGGGAAAAGACAGCCTGCTTCATCGTGACGAGACAACAACGACCCAAATTAGTTTTCCTTCCTGAGTTCCTTTCGTGGTCTATAGGCAGATCTAGCAGTACCAATGCCTGCTTTTTAGTGTATACTACTAGAGTATATACATTCGGATTGCCCCCTAACTCCAGTGGAATCTGCAATTTAGATACATTGCCAAGTGTCTTATTAGAACTTTGGCACCATTTTTCTATAGTTCTGTTATGTGCAGAATTACATATGATGTCACAATTTGAGAAATATCAGAACATAAGTTCAGCAAAGCCCTCTGTAGAATTATCATCTCAAAATTTACATGCTATTGTGGAGATTCCAAGTTACCTTAAAAAGCCATATGCTAGAAGATATATATGTACACCAAAACGAAGAAGAGCCTGCGTTTCTACTCATTTAATGCAAACAAGCCCAGCAAAGGAGTAGTGCCCTCCCCCTTCCTGCTGGCTGCATCCTCTGTGGCCATTCTTGACCAGAGGGAAATAGCAGACCCAGAAAAGTGTGTCTCCTCCTACCCACAGAAGCTCCACAAATGTCTCCTGGGGTTTATGCTCACAGTCAACATGTGTTCTGGTTAGAGTTCTCTGACCGGCAGTGATCAAAACACTAGACAGCCCTAGAAGAATCTTCAACTCTGTTATAGCACTTGATAACAAGTACATTTCTCTCATGTTGACTGCACTGTCTTCTCATGAATACAACAAGTACATTTCTCTCATGTTGACTGCACTGTCTTCTTACAAATACAGTGTAATCAACATGAGAGAAATGTACTTGCTCATAGGGGGCCCACTTGCATCAGGATTGCCTTTGAGAGCTTGATACAGTCTGAATCTCCAGTGTCAGGGCACAGAAAGATTGTAACTAAGCACCTGAGTAATTCTGAAGCCCACTCAAGTTCGAGAATCATTGCAGTGTCTTTTCCATGCTGATGATATTTCTAGTACCATAGTAGATAATTACACCTACAATTTTCATCTCTCAAGTTGTGCTAATATATAGAAGGAAAACACATATTTTAGTCTTTCCTCTGAGGAAAAAAATCCAAATAGATTAAAATGTTATTTATTCAGGAAACAAATGCATGTGATTGATTCAACTGACTATAATCATTAATATACTTTAATTCACTAGAGTGATTTTGTCTGTCAGATGAGAATCAGATCACCTGTTTATAAGGAACGTAATATTTAAAATTATGTATCTAACATTTAAATTGCCATTCTGAAGTGAATATTATACTTATGATGTTTAAAACTATAAAAAGTGAAATAGATGGTGAGGAAGAATTTTATAATACATATGTGATTAAGAGCAATTTTAAGAGTATTCCACTTCATTCTAACTTTTAAAGAGATTTTCTTTCTTCTATTATTAGTTCCCACATTCCAGGAGTCATATTAGGCAAATTTATAGTATACAACTCATGACTTTTGTAAACTGGGTAAAAAGCAATGTTAAAAAATTGAAATTAAATTATTTTACCCATGGCTGATATTTGATGCCAGACTGAATGCCAAACTCTTCTCTATACTGAAATAATGGAAGTATTGGAAATTCCTAACGGGGTAGTTCTTATTAACATTTGATTCTTCAAAGTGTGTAAAATAATAAGATCTATGCATAATTTTTATAAAAATTTGAACTTCCAGACAAATAAGATTTTTTTTTCAATTTTTGGCTGGGGCAGAGTTTGAACCCGCCAACTCTGGTATATGGGGCCAGTTCCCTACTCCTTGAGCCACAGGCACCACCCAAGAAATAAGATTTTAGAATAGGAACAATAAGAGATAAATATTCCAACTGTTAATATTTTCATTTCTCCTCCTAAAATGTATAGGACACTAACATCTAAAACTGAAGGTATGGACCATATAAAAGTTTTAAAGGTACAGCTATGTAAATGTTTTAGATTTATTCTTAAATAGTTTTAGCAATTCATTTTATTTATTTAATCTGCTTGCTTGATTATTTACATTTAAATATAGTGTAGAGAAATAGCTATTTAAATGGTAACTTTGTTCCTAGACATAAATTTTTTATCTCAGTTTATAAAAATAGACACTGCTAGTATTTAAAATTCTTACCACTTGAATTTGAAGATATTTCTACAGGTTAACACAGGGTAAAATCATAATTGAAGTTGAGAGTCAGCAACAGACACTTAAAATATAAATATTTGTTAGTAGAGATAGATTATGCAATTCAATCTTTGGAAATTTTTACTACTTCCAGACAGTCATATTTCACAGAATTCCCTCGCCCTTCTCTAACTATAATCTTCACTATCCCAACATTTTATAGTAATCACTCATCACTTGAATTTCTAGGTCAGGTATTTTGCAATTCAACAAGATAATTTACCTTAAAATTCCTAAGTATTACAAGGTTGATAAAACTACCTCAATGTAATGTATGTTATTATTTAAACCTTTATTTATATGTTTATTTAATAATCACTTAATGATTATTGTAAAAAAAATCATTGTTAATACTTTGAGAGATAAAAAGATCATAAAACACAATTCCTAACTTCAGAGAGACTTGTATAACTTGTATATTATAAAAAGGAAATGGATTTGTATGAATTATTTTAACAAAGGAGTTTAATATCTCATTAAAATCTGTGGTTAAGGAATCTTTTAATCTTGTTTTATCCAAAGATCAGCATAAAAGTATTGTCTTGGAAGGAAAGTGTTTAAAAATCCTTAAGAATCACAAAGTACAGAATTGAACAGTTTACAAATCATAAAGATCTAAATTTTATAAAATGTCCCTGTTTGACAAAAGGCGCTTTTTATAATTTGACATTTAAAAAAAACTGAAATGCATCATGAAGTCATGTGTACACTACATTGAAAATTACAAAATCATAAACATAGTAATCAGTTCCTTTATGTCATATAATTCAAGACAAATATCAATATGTATTTTTGAGTAAAGGGCTGTAGCATAATTTTAGTCTTAATTTATTCTCTCTCTATTCTTCAAATGTTTTAAAATGCATGTATTTTATTTTTTTATTTTTATTTTTATTTTTTTGCAGTTTCTGGCCCAGGCTGGGTTTGAACCCACCACCTCCGGCATATGGGGCTAGCGCCCTACTCCTTTGAGCCACAGGCGCCACCCACATGTATTTTATTTTTATAAGAAAATACTTTAAAATTTTTGTCATATGATTCCATATGATCTTACTCCAACTGAAATTTTATCTGTATGAGAAAATGGTCTCAAAACACTCTCTACCAAGTTTAAAGTCATCACGACCAAGTGGGTTTCATTCGAAAGGTGCAAGGATAGTTCAACATATGCAAATCTGTAAATGCAATTCACTACATAAACTGATGCAAAAACAAATACCATATGATTCTTTCAATAGATACAGAAAAAACATTTGACAAAATTCAGTATCGTTTTATGGTAAGAACACTTAACAAAATTGGTATAGATGGGGAATACTTAAAAATATAAAAGCCTTATACAACAAACCCTCTGCCAACATCATGTTGAATAGGGATAATTTGAAAGCATTCCCACTTAGAGTTGGAAGCAGACAAGTTAGCTCACTTTCACCAGTTCTTTTCAACATAGTGCTGGGTGCTGGAAGTTCTAGCCAGAGCAATCGGGCAAGAGAAGGAAATCAATGGAATCCAAATGGGGAAAAAAGAGGTCAAATTATTGCTCTGTGCTGATGGTATGATCTGATGTCTAGAAAGCCCAAAGTTTTCAATCTGATGTCTAGAAAACCCAAAGTTTTCAATCAAGAGACTCCTGGAACTGATAAATAAATTCAGCAAAGCCTCAGTCTACAAAATCAATTTACACAAATCAGTAGCTTTCGTATACACAATAGTCAAGCTGAGAGTCAAATTGAAGATGCAATACTTTCACAGTAGCAATAAAAAAAATAAAATAATTAACAAAGGATATAATCAACAGAGGAGATGAAAGACCTTTATAGGGAGAATTATGAAACAATGAGGAAAGAAACTGCAGAGGATGTAAAGAGATGGAAAACTATATCATGCTCATGAATCAACAGAAGCAACATTGTTTAAATGGCTAATACTACCCAAAATGATTTAGAGATTCGATGCAATTCCCACTAAAATGCCAATGCCTTTTCTGCAGGCCTACAAAAAATATTTCTACCTTTGTGTGGAACCAGAAAAGACCCAGAATGGCCAATTCACCCTTATATAGAAAGAAAAAGGCAGGAGGCATCACTTTACCAGACTTCATACTATACAACCAAGCTATAGTACCTCAAACAACACAATAACGGCACAAAAACAGAGACACAGAGAACCCGGAGATGAAACCATTCTGACGTTCCCATCTGATATTTGGCAAAGCTGATAAAAACAGCTGAGAAAAGAATCCCTATTCGATCATGGTGCTGGGAAAACTGGATAGCTACATGTAGAAGACTGAAACCAGATCTGCACCTCTCACTACTCACAAAAATTAACTCATGATGGAAAAAGACTTAAACCAAGGCATGAAACTCTAAGAATTCTAGAAGAAAAATGTTGGGAAAACTTCTTATAGATATCAGCTTAGAGGAAGAATTTATGAAGAAGATCCCTAAATCAATCACAGCAACAACAAAAAGAAATAAATGGGACCTGATCAAATTAAGAAGTTTCTGCAGGCTTCACGCCATGCTCAGTGGTTAGTGCACCAGCCACATCCACTGGGACTAGTGGGTTCAAACCCAGCCCGGGCCTGCTAAACAACAGTGACAGTGACAACAACAACAACAAAAATAGCCAGGTGTTGTGGCAGGCACCTATAACCCCAGCTACTTGGTAGGTTTAGGAAAGAGAATGACTTAAGCCCAAGAATTTGAGGTTGCTGTGAGCTGTGACATCACAGCATGCTACTGAGGGTGACATAGTGAGACTCTGTCTCAAAAATAAATAAATAAATAAGTAAATAAAAACTAAAAAAAATAAAAAGTTTCTGCACAGCCAAGTCTATAATCAACAGAGTAAATATAAAACAAAGGCTACTGAAATATATTGTGCCTAATATGTGCCTCATTTTATAACATTAATTTACTTTACTCCTCATAATAACTCTATGCTCTTATCATGTGGTAAATGAGGCACCAACAAAATGCATACATATTCGTACTGGTATGAATTGTAACAGCAGCAGCAGCCACAAGCATTACTGACAGGGATTATTCACCAGGTAAAACCACTGAATGTAAATAAGTAATAATGAGATTTTATTATCCAACCATTACAACAGTGAATTTCAGAAATATGTTCCGATCATGAATAAGTGTTGTACATCTTGCCAAAGATGACTACCTTAAGGGTAACATTGATATATTCTTCATATTTTACAGAAGCATACTTCTTCATGGTTACATGCAGGTTTTAAGTGAGGGTCCTATCTGTGGTGTTTATGTTCCTCTTCACCCTGCTGGACCCACATGTGTTTGGAAATCTGCATTAGTTTCCTATTGCTGCTACAACAAGTTATCACAAATTTAGTGACTTTAAAGCAACACGAATGTATTATATTTTTAGTTCTAGAAGTTAGGAGATTGAAATTGGTTTCTTTTGCTTAAAATGAGGATATTTGCCTTAGGGAAGAATCTATTTACTTGCATTTTTCATCTTCTAGAGTCTTTCTGAGCTTCCTGGCTCAGGGCCCTGCTCCTCCACCTTTAAGCTGTGACATTGGCCATCTCTCTAGTGCCCCCTCTTCTGCCTCCTCCTTCTGTTTATAAGGACCTTTGTGATTATATTGGACCTATGTGGACAATCTATGATAATCTCCTCATCTCAGAGTAAAATGATGAGCAATCTTAGTCCCATCTACAATTCCCCTCTGCTATATAAACTGACATATTCATAGATTTGAGGATTAGGGCACAGACATCTTTGGGGTACCATTTTTCTGTCTACCACACCATCAGAACTGCTTCAGAGAAACACTTAGTGGTTAAGAGACCCAGCTTTGAAGCCAGGCTGTCCTGGATTCAAAAACCCAGCTGCATTTTTCACTAACTATGTGGACTGGGCAAATAATCTCTCTGTTCTGGATTTCCCATTTGTTAAACGTGGATAACCCACCTGTGAAATCAATTTTGTGAAAATCAGGGGAGATAAAATACTTCAAGAACTTATCATAGCACCTGACACCTGTAACCACTAAATAAAACTTTGTTTCAGAGTTCTGGAAAGTGAATCTGCTTTTGGAGAACAGCATTTGCCAGGGAGTGAGAAGCAATCTCCAGGAAACGCAGTCACAGGAAGTCACAAAGGGAAAACGTCAGTCCCTCTGAATACTTACCCAATTCTGTTGACTTCCAGGGTAATGTCTCAGTTTGGAGCTCTTGTGACAACATGAGCTTCAACACTATCAAAGAGAGAGCTTTATGACCAGTGCCTATCCTTAGCTATAATTTTTCAACACTATTTTATTTCCATCTGTACATTTATACAGTTAATGTCTATTTATGGTGGGAAAGGTTTCTCACTTAGAGTAGTGATATAAAATATTCCTTTAAATAGTATTACATTCAAGCTATAATAAAAAGCGAGCCTAAGGGGGGAAAAGTGTTTAAACAACAGTACAAGTAGAATAGCCCCAAATTGGGGAAGTTCTTAATAAGAATGACTGAAATTTGCAAAGCACTGTCCCAGGGGACTATAGCCTGACTGCCTTCCGAAATGAGTGGTGCCTTTCTGGAACAGCAGTTATGCATCAGCAGTCACCCACAGCAGCTAGAGAAAACACATTTAGCTGTTGCTTACTCTTGCCATCTAGTTCTCATGACTAAATTATTAAGACCTCAGCAAGCTGAGGGTTTTGAGTCCTCTGATGTTGAGTTAGGGGGAACACAAAATGAATTGGAGTTGTTCACCTTGTTTCCTTCCTATTTCACTCCAGTATAGTCCCTGAAGACTAGAGGCATCTTTTTGTCTATCTCTTGAGTGCAGCTTGGGAGATCAAGAATAAATGCTTGAATAATAAATAAATGAGGGGTAATCGCCTTTGCATAGGGTTATGGAGGCTTTAGTGCACTCTTTCTTGAGGTATATCCTCAGTTCTAAATGCCTACTAAAAACAAAAGAAAATTTCAGTTCTGTAATGTTTTGCATTTAAGATAAGAAATAGTAACTGCATTGCTACTATGAATCAATATTTTCATGAATAATTACTGTGATCATTAATACACATAACACTGTATCACTAGAGGTTATGGTCTCTTAGTGACAGAGCTAGGAGTCAGTCCTGTGTTAATGTGACTTCAAATCCAGTACTAAATATCTCTGTTATTAAAAACTACTCAGTCTTCCTTTAGATTAAGTAATAATACTCTAATATGGAGAATTACATATTCATTTATACAATAAATCATTGTAGAGTTTCCTTTTTTTGTTATGTTTTTAAACATTGTCTAATAGATTTCTATAGGGAGAAAGCAAAATTGAAATACAGTAGAACCTCCTTAGTTGACCACCTCCTGACATTGACCACCTCCCCAAGTTGACCCAATTTTCACAGATCAGACAAGCACCACATGTACGTATCAGTACAGTGGGCTTAGTTCCCTATGTTGACCGCCTCTGTATGTTGACCAGTTTGTTACAGTCCCCTAGTGGTTAAATTACAGAGGTTCTCCTGTATTTATAAAAGATATTTCACAAATATAAATATATATTTATAAACATAATAGTAAATATATATATAAATATAATATGAATATAAATTTAACTTCAAAGCACATGCAAATAATAAATACATGAAAGCTACAAAATTGAATGAGTAAAACTACCAAAAGTGAATACAGGAAAAAAAAACCTAGAAGTATACATACCATCCATTTTTCTACATATTTTTTCAGCCTTTCTCACATATTTTCAATTATCTCCATGTATTTTGTTAGAAGAAAAATAAAACCAAGTATATTAATGTTTTAGACACACATAGAAGACATTACATTTCATTTACTTTTATAGTCAAACATTAATATAATGTTTTAGGGTGGTGCCTGTGGCTCAGCGAGTAGGGTGCCGGCCCCATATACTGAGGGTGGCGGGTTCAAACCCGGCCCCGGCCGAACTGCATCAAAAATTAGCCCGGTGCTGTGGCGGGCACCTGTAGTCCCAGCTACCTGGGAGGCTGAGGCAAGAGAATCGCCTAAGCCCAAGAGCTGGAGGTTGCTGTGAGCTGTGACTCCACAGCACTCTACCAAGGGCGATAGAGTGAGACTCTGTCTCTAC
>CAUYRH010041384.1:0-22799 GCA_963574655.1 Perodicticus potto | reverse complement strand
CTGTTGTTGATACTTTTCTACTACATCTTTAAATTCCCTAATTGACTGCTTCATTTCCCTCATCTCTGCCATATCCTTTTTATATTCTTCTCTTAATTGATTCTGTTTTTGGATTTCTTTTTCTGCTTTATCAGCATTTTTCTTCATTGCTTCCTTCATTTCCTTGATTGTTTTCATCATCTGTGTTCTAAATTCCCTTTCTGACATTTCTAACATTTCCTTATAGGTAGAATCCTCTGCAGTATCTGCCTCACAGTCCTTTGGGGGGGTTTCTCTGGACTGGTTTTTCTTTTCTTTTTTTTTTTTTTGAGACAGAGCCTCAAGCTGTCACCCTGGATAGAGGGCTGTGACATCACAGCTCACAGCAACCTCCAATTCCTGGGCTCAAGCGAGTCTCTTGCCTCCGCCTCCCAAGTAGCTGGGACCACAGACGCCCACCACAATGCCCGGCCATTTTTTGGTTGCAGCCGTCATTGTTGTTTGGCAGGCCCGGGCTGGATTTGAACCCGCCAGGTCAGGTGTACGTGGCTGGTGCCTTAGCCCGCTGAGACACAGGCGCTGAGCCTCTGGACTGGTTTTTCATGATGCCAGGAGTTTTCTGCTGATTCTTCCTCATGAGTAATTTCTTTTATCTGTTTTCTTGCCCTAATTTTTCTTTCACTTCCTCCTGCTCTTTAAATTGCTGTGCTTCTGGACTAGGGTTTCGATGAGTCCTTTTGGTACAGGACCAGAAGGATGAGAAGATTGAAGAACAAAACGAGTAAAAAGAAAGAAAGAGTAAAAAAAAAAAGAAAAAAAGATAGAAAGAAAGAAAAGAAAAGAAAAAGGAGGAAGGAGAGGGGTTGGGTAGAAGCAACTATTGACCAAAGGAAAAGAGGCACAGAAAGAGGGGGATGGGAGGAATATAGGTGTACAGTAGGGTACTTTGACCCAACCTTAAGAGCCCCCAACCTCTGGGGGTGCTGGGTTGGGTGATTATGTCAGCAGCTCTTTGCCAGCCTGTTTTGACACAGTACCCCACCTCCACCAAGTAGAGAGGGAAGACAAAAATGCAATAAATCAAATCAAAACAACAAACTGAAAAATTTACGGGATAAGATTGGGGGAAAAATAATTACTATTGGTGGAAACACTAGCAAAATTGATGTCTAATTGTTGAAAAAGGCAACAATGGAAAATTATATTTAAACTAGAAAAATGAAGAAATAAAAGAAAAAAAAAGGAAAGAAAAATCTTTAAGGAAAATGTTGAAATTAAGAACAAAACAACAATAATGAAAACAAACAACAACAACAAAAAACCCCACAAAACAAAACCAAAAAACAAAGCAGTATATATTTCTTGCTGATATTGTCTGGAACATTTCCTTTTAAAATAGTTGGACTATTCAATGAATGTTATACCCAAAGTTGTTTGAGTTAATCTGTTACTCAAAACCAGATGACACCTAATCTCTTCCACCTACTGAATAATGATACATAAACTGAGGCTCAGGGGAGGGAACTGAATAACTCAGGTCACATATGTTGTATGGTTAGAATTAGAGCATGTGCCTCCTAATCCCTGTTCATGCTCCTTCTACCGCCCCTCAGCCAAGTGAAGAAATTCAACCATTCACAGAAGCTTCTGTAATTTATTTTATGTCAGGAGATTAGTAAACGTTTTCTGTACAGGGCTTGATAGTAGATATTTTAGGTTTTGTGGGCCATGTGTCTGTTACAACAAGTCTGCTCTCCATTGTAGTGTGAAAGCAGTTATAGGCAGTAAGCAAATGATTTGATATGGCTGTGTTTTAATAAAACTTTATTTATAAAAAAATGTGGTGGGCCAAATTTAGCCTGTGGGCCCTGATAGCAGGTCCCTGCTCTATAGCATCTCCAGCTGGAGTGTTAGAGGGGAATGCTAGGATAATAACTGTTTCTCTACATGAAACAGAAGCTGTTAGTTAAATGCTCAATGTGAAGCAGTGGGCAGAGGAAAGAGTGGTAATGTGTGAAGTTTTAAAGATGATTAAGGAAAACCCAGCTTTACTTCTCCATTCCAACTGCCTCTGTTTCTTTTCATTTCTAATATATATATATATATATATATTTTTTTTTTTTCTTTTTTTTTCTTTTTTGCGGTTTTGGCTGGGGCTGAGTTTGAACCCACCACCTCCGGCATATGGGACCGGCACCCTACTCCTTTGAGCCACAGGCGCTGCCCATTTCTAATATATTTTTTGAGAGAGAGTCTCAAGCTGTCACCCCTGGTAGAGTGCCGTGGTGTCACAGCTCACAGCAATCTCCAACTCTTGGGCTTAATTGATTCTATTGCTTCAGTCTCCCAAGTAGCTGGGAACACAGGCACCCACCACAATGCCTGGCTATTTCTTTTCTTTTCTTTATTTCTTTCTTTTTTTTTTTTTTTGCTGTTGCAGTTGTCATTGTTGTTTTAGCTGGCCTGAGCCAGGTTTGAACCTGCCAGCTTCAGGGTTTGTGGCTGGCGCCCTACCCACTGAGCTATGGGTGCCACCCTAATTCTAATATTTTTAAAGTGAGAAAACAGGTGAAAAATTTTTCTACATTAACAATGAGATTAAGGGAAAGATTTCGTAAAGTGATGTTGGTTACCATGGCATTCTTGGTACAATTTGTTAGAAAATCCAAATAAAAGGGCAAGCTTTTATCTCTCCATGCGACTCAATTAATTTTAATCTATAGTATGAGAATTATCCACTTGGCTCCTGGAGATTAGCTTGCTTTATTAGGGTATCAAAAAATAGGCAGAAAGAAAAGAAAATATGCTTGGAGATGCTTTGCTTTTGTTTGAAAATGTCAGTACACAGTTAACTATGGCAAAACTTAGAGGGTGTAGGTAGGTTAGAAGAGAGGATTTTGTTTTTTTTATTGGCAGCTTTTGGCTGTGGCCGGGTTTGAACCCACCACCTCTGGTATATGGGGCCAGTGCCCTACTCCTTTGAGCCACAGGTACTGCCCAGCAGAGAGAGGTTTAGTCATTATTTGATAAGTATGGAGGAAAGAAAATGCCACAAAGCATTTTCTCTGTGAGATGCATTTGCTTACCATCTTTTGAAATTGTTTGTAAGGGGGGTGTGCATTAATAATCTCTTGCTGCATCATACCCACATTTAACAGCTTAAGACAGAATACCTTTGTTATTTCGCATTTTCTGTGTCAAAAATCTAGGCACAACTTAGTTGGATCCGCTGCCTCAGAGTTCTCATGAGGCTGTAATTAAAATGTCACCTTGGCTGAAGTTTCATCTGAAGGTTCCACTGTGGATGGACCCCTTCCCAAGGTCTTGTGGATGTTGACCAAATTCAGATCTGCAAGAATTGTTGTATTGAGGGTCTCAGTTCTTAACTGTCTGTTGGCTGGAGGTCACCCTCAGATCCTTGCCATGTGGGCTTCTCCAACATGGCAGCTTCCTTCATCAAATCATGCAAGTCGAGAGGGCAATAGAGTTGGCTAGCAAGATGGAAGCCACAATCTTACATAATATAATAGAAGTGATAGCCCATCATCATCGCTATATTCTATTGATTTGAGGGAGATCACAGGTCCTGCTCCTACCAAAAAGGAAGGAATTATACAAGGACATGAAGGGATGATTTGGGGCACATTTTAGAGTGATATAAGAGAGACAGTAATAAGAGTAAGTACACCACCACATTAAGAGGGCCTTGGAAGCTGTAGTTGCTCTTAAGGGTGGGTGATTATTGACAGTGAAAGAGGAGAGGTATGTGTGTGTATATCACACAGTTGCTATATTTAACTAGAATCTCCGTCTGGCTGCTGGAAAATTTGAACTGTGGAGAGACCATTCATTCTCATTAAATCTAGGTGCTAGAATATAACAGTGGATGTACAGAATCCATGGAACAATTGGAACTCATTTAATAACAAGCAATAGAAAGCCCAACTCAAATGACTTAAGAAAATGGAGAATTAGCTTATGTAACTGGAGATTCCAAGAGTAAATGTCACTTCAGGTATGGCTGGTTTCAGGGCGTGAGCAGTTTATTTTATTTATTTGTTTACTTTTTTGGTTAGGGTTATTGGAATATAATTTATATAGAGTAAAATCTACCCTTTTAGTATACAATTTCATGAGTTTTGACAAGCAAATATGGTCATGTAACTCCCACCATAATTGAGATGCAGAACATTTCCATGACTCCCCTAAATTCCTCTTGTCCCTTCATGGTCAGCTTCTGCTACTAACCTCAGCCCCCCATAACCACTAATCTCTTTGCCTTGTTCAGAATATCTTTTAATTGGAATTATGTATCACGTAGTCTTTGGAGTCTTGCTTCTTTCACTCAGCACAATGCCTTTGAGATTCACCTGTGTCACTTCATCTATCAGCAGATCATTCCTTTTTATTGCTGAGTAGTTGACCACGAATAGATGTTCTTCAATTTGTTTGTCTATGAACCAACTGAAGGATATTTTGCTTGTTACCATTCTTTGACAACTATGAATAAAACTGGTATAAACATTATGAATTTCTTTTTTTAGTTTTCATTGCTCTGGTAAACACCTAGTGGTGAAATTGCTTGATCAGGCAGTAAATCTATGTTTAACTTTATAAGAAACTGCCAAGTTGGTTTCCAACATGGCTGTACCATTTGCATGCTAGTCAGCAGTGAATGAGAATTCCAACCACTCCCTAGTCGCATCAGTAATTGTATCCTCAGTTTTGTTTATTTATTTATTTATTTAGGCCACTCTGATAGGCATGCCGTGCTATCTCAAAATGGTTTTAATTTGCATTTTTCTAAGAATGAATTATGCTGATTCTCTGTTTATGTATGTATTTGCTAATTGTATTCCCTCCTTGGTGAAGGGTCTGTACAAATCTTTTGCCTATTTTAATAATTGAATATGTACCTATTTTGAGAATAAATGTCATTCTTGGACAGAATTCTCACAAGTTGAGTTTGAGTAAATAGAAGCAATAAAAGGACAATGGGATGTCCTTCTATGAACTGATGCTCTCTTAAAAAAAATAAATCATGTAAAAGAACATAAGAGTTCCAGAGACAATAAAATGACCTCACATTAAAAATTACATTGTTGTTTCCTTAGCATTGAATTTTCGGAGTTCTAAAAATACATTCTGGATGTAAATTTTCATCCGATATGTGTTTTGCAAATACTTTATCCCAGTCTGTAGGTTGCATTTTTATTATTTTAACAGTGTTCTTTTATTCTTTCTGCAGAGCAGAAGTTGTATAAAATATTATGAAATATCACTTACCAATCCTTTTTTTTTTTTTTCGTGGATCATTCTTCTGGTCTCATAGCTAAGAAATCTTTGCCTAACACATGATCACAAAAATGTCTTTCTATGTTTTCTTCCAAAAGTTGTATTGCGTTAGGTTGTACATTTCGATCTATAATTTATTTTGAGTTAATTTTTATATAAAATAAGTGCAGAAGTTTATTTATGTTTTGCCAATGGCTTCTCAGTTTGGAAAAGACAATATTTTTCTTTACTAAATCTCTTCAGAAGTTTGTAAAACATGACTACACAAGCATAGGTCTCATTCTGAGCTCTCTATCCTGATTCTTTCTTAATATTGGCTTCATTTTCAGGTAGATTCTTTTTTGTGGTTTTAAGATATCTGACAGTTACTCCTGAGACCCCATTCTTCTTATCTGTGAAAGATAAGCATCTTTGGTTTCGTAATCTCTACAAAAGTCCTGAAATTAACCCAGTCTGATGAGATCAGTTTAGGTCATGTGATACATACAATCATTGCCTCGGTCCTGGCCCCTTCTCCACTCAGCCCACATAACTGTATTTGGAGAAGAGTGAATCCTCAAAGAAAAACCAGGACACTGATAAAATGGGGAAAATGTATGTTGCACAGGCAAACAAACGATAGCAATCAAACACCCCAATAAGTAACTGTGATTGCTCCTAACTCAAGGATTTCAAGTGTACTAAAAACACCACAGGGGAGAAAACAAATTATAATAGATGTCAGAGTATAGTAATTGAAGTGAGTGTAAGGTGGGGTAGTGCCTGTGGCTCAAAGGAGTAGGGCACCGGCTCTATATGCCAGTGGTGGCACGTTCAAACCTGGCCCAGGCCAAAAACTGCAAAAAAAAAAAAAAAGAAAAGAAAAAAAAGAAATGAAGTGAGTGTAAGGGATCAATGAAGGAATAATTAAATCCATCTGGGTGCTTTGGGAAGACTTCTGGAATATGATATTTAAAATGGGTTCAAACAATTTTTTTAAAAATACAAGTGAAATATAACATATTTAAAGAAAAGAGCAGAAGAAAAATGTATGGCTCAGTACATCATCTTTTTTTTTTTTTTAATTTTTATTAAATCATCATTGCGTACATTGGTGCAATCATGGGGCACAATGTTCTGACTTCATATACAATCTGAAATATTTTCATTGAACTATTTAACATAGCCTTCATGGCCTTTTAATCACTATATGAAGACATTTATATTCTGCATTTAGTAATTTTCACTGTACTCTTCTAAGATGCACCGTAAGTGTGATCCCACCAATCACCCTCCCTCCACCCATCCTCTCCCCTCTCCCCTCCCTTGCACCTTTCCCCATTTCTTGTGCTATACAATTTTCTTTTTTTTGACATGAGCGATAGTTCATTTAAAAAAAAAATTCAAAGGAGAGGCTTTATCAGCTTCTTTTGCCTTTTGCCAAATAATGTGATTGATTAATATGTGTAACTAATTGAATGTAAGTTTCTGATTGCAGAAACTTTTCCTTGATCACTGATGTGCTGATCACTTGGCTCAGTTTGTGGTACGTAATAGGCACACTGTGAATAGTTGTTTAAGAAATGTGTTTCCTAGTCAAGAATAATGTAGCAAAGGGAATCTTTACTTTTTGCACAAATATCCAGATTAATCAGATCTGAAAACTGGTCAGAGAATGGTTAAATGATGAGATATAAGGGGATGAAGCATGAGTTTGTGCAGCTGAAGCTCAGCCCCAACCTGATGGGTGTAGAAAGGTGCCTGGGCTCTCTCTATTTCTTAAAGAAACTGCATGGTTCAAACTCCAGCCTCAGTAAAAAAAATCTGTATAACATCCGCAATGGTTCTAGTTTGTGTCTGCATCCTTCCAGATGTTGTAACAGGAGCTAGACACTTTGGAATAATAATCTTCAAAGTTTTTTGCCTGAAAGATTTTGAAAAATCATGAACTTTTTTGTACATTTTAAGTAGACTTCCAATGCTTTTAAATCATAAATTTAATAGTTTTAAAGGATGTAATTTCTGGTGTTTCCCATATTCTATATGCACTTTAAATATAATTTGTCAAAACCTTGGCTCAATAGATTTAGCTCATTCAAATTTATGTAACATATCTTTCATACTATCTATCAGGCAAATCCAGTTCAAACTGTCAATCCAAATAGACAAATCAGGCTTACGTTCTCCAAAAAAAGCCTGAATTCATTTTTTAATTTAAATAAACCAGAATACTTTCTTCCCTGTGACAACTTTCTCACTTTTAGATTCTAATTCTAGGATAAATTGCTATCTAGATAGATAAGACATAGAGCCTCAGAATGAGTTCATCCCTTAGAGGACAGCTGTCACCTGTCGTGGGAGTTATACATCCTCAAGCTGCTCCTTTGTTTAATTCCCCCAAAGGTTTTTACACCCTGAATAATGGACTATAGTAAGATTGAGGAGTGGTGAGACACGTGTTTTTCTTTTATGAAGTAGGAGAAATGTAAGGAGGGGTGACAAAGGAAAAGTTTTAACTTCAAATAGATGTATTTAGGGGGAAGTACTCAAAGTGTCAGAGAGCTTAGAAAGTAATTTCCTTAGAAGCATCCATATCCATATCCCCCCTGTAATTCCCTTAGAAGTATGCACATCCATATCTCCCTGGGAAAATTTTATTGTATTCTCAGGGGTAAGAGTCCTCCAGCATGAGGACTGCTGGTATAGATGATGACTTGCTACATGGCTAGAAAGGTCTTTCCACTACTGAAATAATAAACTGAACTATGCTTCCTGCCCTGTGTCTGTTCCACTATATTTCAGTTCTCTCTTGAGTACGTAGAGTAGGATCAATTCATCTTCTTCTGATGATGTTCCAAATAGTTGAAGATGCTGTGATGCATCACTCACCACTTTCTATCTCTGAGATTAATATTCCCAGATCCTTCAATTGCTCATTGTCTATCTTTGTTTTCAGTTTCTTCCCCTTTCTAGCCATATTCCTATACAGCAGTCATTGTCAACCTTCCTAGTGCTGTGAAACTATATTACAGTCCAAAGGAGTCACGACCCACAGGTTAAGAACTGCTGCTATAGAGTCTACTAAAACTTATCCAAAACTCCCCAAATTTTGATGTCCAGAACAATATAATGCTTCTGTTACCATGGATACAATATTGATCTTAGTGATGTCCTTGATAACATAATAATCTACTATTTATTAAATTCTTGCCATATGACCAGAGGTTAAAATAAAACTGCAAAGAAGATGCTATTTTTATCATTATTATTATTCCCATTTTAGAAATGAGGCAATTGAACTGGAAACAAACTAGATAAGTAGAACAAAGTCAAAACTTTCATTCAAAGCCTCATTTATTTGATTAGTTGTTGGCTGGGGCAGGAGTTGACTTAACAGTGACATAATAGCATACAGGCACACCTCTGTAGATATGCAGAGGCCCAGAGGAGAGGAGATAAAAGGTTAGGCAAAATGTCAGTGACAGGTGCACACCCTTCAGAAAAGGCCTTGTGAATCTAAGAGGAGCCAGGCACATATCATGTTGCACTGTGGTCTAGAAGGACCTGACCAAGTGACCTGGTGTGGTGCAGTGGCTTCCAAACTAGACTTTTATCGATGCAAATATATCTGTGAGGATCCTGCAGATTGTTACTGGAAGAGGAGAGAACCCAAACAATTGAGTCTTCCCCTTCCCATCCCATCTACCCTCCTCTGATTCAACTAAGAATCACTGCTATTCTCTAGTTTTACTTATTTATCCCAATCAAAAGGAGATAGAGATAAAGTAAAAGTAGAAATAGTGGTGTCTCAAGAGAGAGAGAAAAAGAGAGAGAAACTGCCAGTCATCAAATTAATATTAACTTTGGAATCAGTCTGCCTCAGTTTTTTAGCCCAGTAATATATATAGTAACATGCTTATTATTAGATGACTTGAACAGGGTCTTTAATCATTCTGAGCTTTAGTTTTCTCAACTTACCTACTCAAAGGTGCTCAAAGACTTTTGATGAAAAAATAAGTGAATGAGGGAAAGAATCAATCAATAAATAATTTTATATTTTGGCAAAAATCCCCTTGTAGTGTTTTAGTGAAGAGTCACGCTAATCCAGAAATAGTTTAGTATAGCCTGGTACATAATAGGTATTTTATAAATAATGACAATAGCTGCTATTATTGTTAATTCAGTGCTTCTTAGATTTATGTACAGGCGCCCATGTGGCACATCCTCTCTAAGACAGAAAGCCTCCATTGAACTTCAGAGCAAGGATTATGTGCTATTCACACATAATTGGAACATGCCTAAGTCAAATGGGCTTTTTCATCACAAGGGAAGACTAAGAGAATTTCAGAAACTTCTTGGTTCTCCACTTTTGGGAGCGCAGCTTGGGAAGGTTAGTGGCAAAAAGTGGCAACAATAGTGTTATTGGAGGAAGCTTGCCACTGAGCCAGAAGTGCCGAAATCATGTGGCAACTCAGTGTTGCCCAAAAGGTATGCATATTTCACATCACTGCTCTTCCTTGGGCCTGAAACACACTACTCAGTGATCTTAAAGTCTATGTATTGGGCAGTTTGTTCTCTGGGTAAGAACAAATTCTGAACCTCCATACAGCCTATTCTTTGTGAAAGAGAAAGGGAAAAAATGTACTGGGCTTTTAACCTGAAAATTGATGTCTTCAATCTACCTCAATCATTTTCAGTTAAATACTATTAAATACTATTTTTTTTTTACTATTTTCTTATTTCGTATTCATCTGCTGTAGATTGTGAAAGTTCTCCAGGTTAAGACCTTGTCTTTTCATAGGTTGTATAAAATGGCGCAGACACTTCTAGCACTCCTGATATATAACAGATGGCTATCATTTGTAACAAAGGAATAATAATGGCAATCTCTTGACCTGTCCCAGAAGTTTGGTGTGCAAGAGGAATCCTATTACATACATATTGTAATCCCATTACAAAATATTATTGTGCTGTGTTCCCCATGGGGAAAACCCAAGAGCTCATTCGTCCAACTGTAATAGAAAATAGGCCATGGAGAGTCAGTTCTAATCATTTAAAGATTCTTTGCCTTTACAAGACGGCTTTTCAATTTTAATTAATTAATTTATTTATTAAAGAGTGTCTTGAATAGAAGAGCCAGATTTTTGTTAAGCATTAAAAATTGTATTTGCCTTGTAAAATGTTGATTACCCTCAACTTTTGAGAAGCAAAGAGAGAGCAAAAATGGGGCATTGACTATCAGCTGTCAATGGTGGTCTCACTCAGTAGTCAGAGTCAGGAAAAAAAAAGGGCTCATCATTCCATCTCTTGAACCCACCAAAGTCAGAATGTCCCTATGTGGCAGGTGGCTCTTACAGGCATTATATGCTTTCACTCCAGGCAATTATCAGCCATCGATAACTGTGTGACTGTAACAGCTAGGGGCTTCCATCCATCTCTGGAGCAATCATGTGTTATTCAGCATGTACTGAACTATTAGCTTATGTGTATATAGGGATACTTTTTAAAATTAAGACAATTATGAAGATAAAGCTGGTGACTTTTATTCAAATAAGTAAAAACAGAATTTGGGGAGACATGAAGTATTTCTTCTGCCATCTGTAAGTCATGGACAAGAAGAGGAAAAGAATTTGGAGTAGGGCTGGAAAGGGACACAGATTCAGAAGAGCTGCCTCCCTAGATTACAGACAGATAAACTTACTCTCCAGTGTCAGATCCTTTTTCTTTTTAAACACAAGAAATACACGCAGCCCAGCACCCTGACATCATCTGGCCCAGCGGGAAGCACTGTACAGGCACAATGCTAGACTGAAAGATAGGAAGCAAACAAAATGAGGAGGGGAGACTAAAATAACCCGTTTAGCACAATACCCGAATGCTTTCAAGACCATACAACGGCTTTAGGAACGTTTCTCAGCAGGCGTCACCAAGAGAACAATGAGCTTACTCCATTTCAAAGTTGACTACTGTGCCCAAACGCACTGTTCATGTTTTTCCAAGGTTCCTAAACCAGTAGTTGACTAGTGTGCTCAGATTTAGGGAGGCTGTTGGAAACCCTTCGGGAAGTTCCATCCACTGTGCTGAAAGCCTGTACTCAGTACTATAGCAAAGGCACCCAGCAGTTTAACGCGAATCAGGACCCACGAAGGGGCCCTTGGGGAGAGGCGCGATGCTCAGAGTTTCTATAGGACAGTCTTTTCTGGGCTCCGAGGGGTTGCGTCCTTCTGCCTCGTAAGCCTCTGTGGGCTTTGTGTGTTGAGTGTCTTTGGATTATCAGAATAGAAAAGGTGTTTGGTATGGAGAGTGGGTCTTAGGCCCGGAGACGAATGTGTGAAGGAGGTGAGTCAGGAGGTGTGAGAAGTAGGTTGGAGACTCGGTGGCAGAAGATTGTTACTGTGGATGGCAAGACGTGTGCTCAGGTTTCAGTTTGGGGTTCTGTCACACTTGAGAAATGTCCCTGTCGTTTCTCTAATACGCAGTTTATGTTCAGAACAAGGGGCAGCACAGAGAGAATTTGGGGGTGGGGACCCCTCATAGGCCACCAGGGAGAAAGTCTGATCGGCACCCCCGGGGGAGGTGGTTCGTTATGGTGTAAAAATGTGATCATGAGACCATTGGAGAAAAGGTTGAGAGTGGGAAACCTGACAGCTGGAGAGCTGAAGCTGCAAATCTTCCCAGGCGGGGGGTGTGGAAGGTGGGTCGCTCTCAGGGTGGGGGTGGGGGCAGGAGAAGGGCAAAAGAGCCGGGAGGTACGTGTCAGAGGCTCGCCGTGCCTGGACAAAGCGTCGGGGTACGAGGGTGGGTGGGGGCCTGAGGGGTGGCTTGGAGCCCTGGCTGTGGCTGCCTGACGTCACCGGCCTTTCTGGCAATAGGCTGTGAGCTGAGCTCCCTGAAGCGGTGGCGAAGGCGGCGGCGGCGGCACCGCGGCTCGGTCTCTGGCCCATTCACTCCGCGCCTTCTGCAGCCGCCACTGCAGCCGCGTGGCGGGGGCTCCCTCCCTGCAGCCAGCTGGCGGCCCCAGGTAAGGGACGCGTTGCAACAAAGGCTTGAGATGGCTGGGTGGCCCGGTGGCAGGGTGAGAGGGGAAAGCAGCTCACGCGGCCTGCGCAGGCACCCTGGGCGGTAGCTTTTGCCCCCACCCCTACCGCTGCCCCGGCCACTGCCCCTGCCCGGTTGGCTGGCTGGAGCGCTACCTCGCTGCTCCGCAGTGCAACAGTTTGCAGCTGCCTCTTGGGAGCCCCAAAAAGGCTCCGCTGCACGTTGCGGGTCTATCCGGCTCAGGGCACGGAAAAAAGCCTCGGGGCCCTTGGGCTGGGTCTAGGAAGGCCAGAGAGCAGGTCCATTCCCCAAACTTTGCAGACGGAAAGCCTCCCTGCTCCGGTTCTAGCTCCTCTAAAAGGAAGCAAGATACTGTTAAGTTGGGGGCCCAGGGAGATGGAGCGGAGGAGTGCGTTTTCAGGGACGTGTCAGCGGGGAAGGGCGCTTCGGCTGCTTTATGGAGGTGGGAGTGTTAGGAAAGAAGGCAGGAGAAAGGACAGAGCGCGAACCTGCGCGTAGCGGCGGCTGCGGACCGAGGCAGAATGGCATGTGGAGCGGAGGTGGGGGATCCCCGGGGAATGGGACCCGAGGGTTCTGACACCGTCTGGGGAGAACAAGGATGGGGGTGGGGAGAGAGGACTGCGTACCGGAGCCCCGTTGACGGCCCGGAGTGGGTGTTGGGGAGGGTAGGATCCAAGCAAAGACGTCCGCGGAAAGGGCCCAGGAAAGAGAAAGAGTCGGTGCTCTGGAAAGCAGGGACTGAGATCCGGGGTGGCTGCGTGTCTGTGGCAATTACAAAGTTGTGAAGGGCACGGGGAGGCCGCCCTATCTGCTGAGTAATCTGCTGCTTTCTGGTGCAGGCGCAGACCCCATCCCCGCGGGCGGCGCGAGCAGACAGCTGGCGGCTCTGGTGCGCGGCCAGGGGCGGGCGGGCTGGATTCCGCGGACGGAGGACAAGGACAGCGCCCAGCCGAGGCAGTGTGCCCAGAGGGCCGCTTTGCGGTGGTGGCCGATCCTTCTTGAGCTAAGCTTTCCCCTGAGCGGCGGCCGGGACCCTAACTAAGCCTGTTCTCTTTGCAGCCTGGTGCCTCCGGGGAGGACAGGGGCGCGCGGAGTCGTGTTGGAGGCGGGACCCGAAAGCTCCTTGGAGCGCCGCTCGCTCCCAGGCCCGCTCGCTCACCAGCAGTTGTTCTCTCATCCTTCTTCGCGCGCACCTCCTCCCGCGCCAGCTAGCAGTTTTGGGTGTCGTGGGCTCCATCCTCCTCTTGGCTGGTGGGAACGTGCTCCCCAAAGGGCAAGCCTCGTGGGCCAGGTCCCTCCCAGCCCAGTGCCAATGAGTGCCCGGGCGCCCAAGGAGCTGAGGCTGGCGCTGCCGCCGTGTCTCCTGAACCGGACCTTCGCGTCACCCAACGCCAGCGGCAGCGGCCACGCGGGTGCCCGCGGCCCGGTAGCGGGCGGCGGCGGCGGCACCTGCATCACGCAGGTGGGACACCAGCTCATCCAGCCCTTCTCCTCCACGCTGGTGCTGATTGTCTTGGTGACCCTCATCTTCTGCCTCATCGTGCTGTCCCTTTCCACCTTCCACCTCCATAAGCGCAGGATGAAGAAGCGGAAGATGCAGAGGGCTCAGGAGGAATACGAGCGGGATCACTGCGGCGGCGGCGGGGGGCTGCCCCGGGCGGGCAGGCAGGCTCCGACCCACACGAAGGAAAACCGGCTGGAGCGGCAGCCCCGGGACTCTGCCTTTAGCGCCCCCTCCAATGCCTCGTCCTCGTCCTCCTCTTCATCCCCTGGCCTTCCCTGCCAGGGTCCCTGTGCTCCTGCGCCTCCGCCGCCAGCCTCCAGTCCGCAGGGAGCACGTGCGGCCTCCTCCTGTTTGGACACAGCTGGCCAGGGCCTGTTGCAGACGGTGGTACTGTCCTGACTGTCTCCCCCACCTCCTCCCCTCCTCGTTTCCAGCGTCTTTGCCATCCTTGCTTCCCCCCCTTCTTCCTCTTTCCGTTTTCCTCTGGCCCCTCTTCCCACGTACCCGCCCTCCACTTACTCTGTTTCTCCTCCGCCGAGGCACTGTGCGGTATTTGTAAATATTGGGCGAGGAAAGTCTCGGAAGAAGAACTAACGCTGATAATACTTTATTAATATTTACAGTAATTATTATAATACTAATAACACAATCCAAGCGCATGACAAATCACATAATTTCTCATTGTTGATGAAGGATGCATCCTCCCACACCTCTCTGCGCTCCCCTCAGTAAGGAAGAGAAACCAAACGAGCTACCAAATATATCAAAGACATCGACCCCCAGAGCCAAGGGAGAGGAGGGCCCGGTAATGTACATAGCTGTCAAATTAAGGTTTCGTTTCCTCCCTTCCCCTCTGTCCCCTAAGCTTCCACTTTTCCTTTAGCTTCCCTCCCTGCCCCATTCTCACCCTCAGCCGGGCTCAGGCAATAGTATATTATAAAGAAAAAGCCTACGTTAAGCCCCAGGGCTACGAGAGGCCACAGAGAAAGTCCCAGAATACCTTACGATAGGTACCCTCTCCAGTCAGCCCTTTCCCCAGCCCTTGGTTAACTATTACGTTTTCCAAAACTGACCACTTACTTTGCTTTTAAAAAATGTCCCTCGCTGGCCGAGCATAAGTACATTAAAATCTTTGAGTTCAACAACAACAGCTACAACAACAAATCTAGCGCTTTCACTCCCCACCCCGCCCCGCCCCCACCAGTGCTCTTTGGACTTGTGACATTTCGAGATTTACAGAGGACCCGTGAGCTGTCCAGCCAGGTCTGGTGCTGAAATCACCTCACTGTACTGGTTATTCCTCTGGTCGTGCAGGCGGAGGAGGGGCTGTTTTGGAAAGTGACTATTCTGGCTTTTGGTTGGTTTCTTTCTTCTTTTTATACATTCGGGTTATTGTGTACTATTAGTTTTCTTCTTATTAAATATTGCATAAGTTACCTTTTGTAAAAAAAAAAAAAGTATTAGGCGATGTGCAATGCTGAAAGTGCAGTATCTAACCAACTAGAATGTTTCTGTTTCGTTTTTAGAACAAGAGCACCTTTGTTATATATTTATTATATTGGTACCAAATACAGAAGAAAATTATAGTTCTGTACTACATCCTCCAAACTGTACATTCATGTTCTTAATTTCCAGCTGTTGATAAAATGGTTACCACTTCAGTGGTACTGACCTGGCTTCTCTTGTTTCCAGAAGTATTCTTCTGTACCTTACTCTGTAGCAGACTGTTATAAAAAGATGACACACATGTTTCTTTTTTCTTTTGCGAATGACAGAAATAACCATCTCAACAGAAACAAATACTGGATGTGCAGGAGTGCCATCTATTAAAACATGGTTAATAGTTAAGCAGTGCCTGTTGTTCTCCTGCATGCGGTTACCACCTGGAGGCAGCGGTGTGTGTGCTCGCTTGTACTGTATGTGTTTCAGGATGAGACTGGTGGGGATATTGGGGCAATTTGGATGACAGGACATGCAAATTTCAAGAGAAGTTAAACTGAATAATTACTTATAGGACAAAAATATTTGGAGCTTGTTTAGTTCAATATCTGTGCCTGCAGCAGAGGAAGGGCTGTCTTTTTCTTTCTGAGTCTGGCTTAGCTAATTTCACTAAATATATGAAAATATTGAGATAAGAAGAAAGTGAGAGAGGACAAGAGAAACATTTTGCTTCCTCTGTTAACGCTTGCCAGGCTATCTATGTTAGAAGCGGAGCTTGCCTGTGGGTTTTTACCACTTCGTTTCCTTGGGATAGATGCTAGAAGGGGGCAGAAGTATATTGCAATATTAATTATATGCAGTGGTATCTCTTCTTGGAAACCAAGTTTTTGACAGCTGTTCAAGTGTTTAGAAAGTGTATTAATGAGAATGATCTACAAAAAGCTTAACCAAAAGAGTCCTTACTACCCTTCAGGGTGTAAGGCAGCTGTGCCCCTACAAGCATCCCTCTCCCAAGTAACCAGTTTTTTCTAGAGTCTGTGTTTTGGTTCCAGACATATGTGCTCTTACCTGGAGAAAATATTACCTCCTAAGGTTTTGGTCATTTATTAAATTGCCCAATCTCAGTTTTCATCTTTTATAAAAATAATTTAGTAAACTTATTTTTAATCACCTGTTAGATATTCACTCAAGTCCTTTCCTGAAGCACAGAGGATCATCTTTGAAGCACGCCATGTTGTAATATTAGGAAGACCAGGTATAAATCTTTTGGGTACAACATATTAAACAATGAACCAGATTCTCTCCAGTGCCTTCGTCATTTCCTAGTAATAAGTAAAAGAATGCATTAACTCCCTCAGGCCACTATTGAATCCTTTAGTGCATCAGAGCTTTACATTGTACATAAGAATGACTAAGGCACTGTGAAGAAGAAAGTCCATTAATTTTTGTAGCGTACCCTCATCCAGCAGTAGCTCTTTAATACCTTATTACAGAATGACTTTTGGACTTTGCATAGAAATTTGCATAGAATCAGGGACACAGAAGGGAGCTTGCTCATTTACAATGAGCTCTACTAAGTGCATAGACATTACATTCTCCCCTTATTTGATACACTTTTTACAGTGAATAATTTCCCATTTTATTAAAGCAATAAGACGTTCTGTTGTGAGCAGTGCTGGATGGTGATTCCATTTTCTTGGTGCTGAAGCTACTCATACGTTCTTGCCTTATGAATCACAGTACATTCAAGGCATGCAATAATAATCCCCTTCCAAGAAGCAGCCTGTATACTCTGGGGGGCAATTATAAAATTGCCCTATGTTATTTTTCCCCAAAGGAATAGAGGGAGCAAAAGAAATAAAAGTATTATATATGTTATTTTAAAAAGATATTGATATCTCTAAACATGGGAACATCTGTAACATACTTTTAATGTGCACCTTTGAATATATATGTCTCTCTCCATTAATTGACTATGGTTCAATATTTTTATTATTGCTCTATGTAAAGATGATTCAGTTTGTGAGTCAAATTTAATACTGAGCTTAATATATTCAGAACCCTAAGCTCTGGCAGTGTCACTTGAGGTTTTTTATGAGATAGGAAGAGAATTACATGAAATTCTAGTAATCAGGCCCCACACCAAATTATTGCAAAAAGCACATATCTAAGCAATTTGTACAGTCCCTGTTTAAAGCACTACTTCTTATAGAGCTCAATTGGCAGTCTCAGGAGTTTGGGATGCTACCAACAGGGCATTTTGGTTTTCATTTATGTGAAACAAAAGGCAATCTGGAAATAGCTGAATTTATTTTAAGGATTTTATTCACTGATGTCCCGTCAAACTAATTGCTTCAAACCCCTATAGCTACAGTTAAACTTCTGCACTCGCTATTCAGTATTATAATAAGGTGGCATGCTTGATTCTTATTGTTTTTAAAAATGAGAAAATTGGAGAGAAAATACTATTATGTCAAATGTATGGGACTATGAATCTTAAAGATGTAGAAGGATATAATCTTTAGACTTTATATACACCCATAGATATGTATTTATATACACATACATTTTGTACAAATTTACAATGGACTTTTTTATTCTCTTTTCTGTCATTACAAGAATGAGATGGAAACCAAATAGTTTTTCTATCCTCTTATCCAAAGAGGATACTGAGGAGTCAGGTATGTGCATGCGCTTATTTCTCTCGGGTCAAATTTGAACAACTTTCTCTTTATTTGATGAAAGGTGAGAGTCCTAGTTAGCTCTGAAAACTGGTAAATTAGATAAGCTTCCTTTCCTAGGTTAATGACTCAAATGTAGCAATGATAATAAAGTTGTGACTGTTTCTATATGGTCTAGATATCTAGATGGAAAACACACATATACAGAAGAGGTTTAGGGCCATGTAGACCAAAAACCTAGATTGTGGTTTGATTTTTGGTTTTCAACCTATATGTTGTGTAGAGATACAACTTATATTTACATAGCTAAAGGTAAAGTGAAAATATGACCATATCTCTTTAGTTTGATAAGTAGTTTCTGGAACATATGGATAAATTTTCTTCAAAAAACTTCTTTGGGATCTGACTTTTCCACCATTTCTGTCTGCATCAATTGAATTAATTAGATAATGGTTAAAATTTTATTTTTTCTGTTGTGTAGACATATGCTTTAAATGCTTTTGTGTGGGTGACAGTTAAGCAATTGCTAGCTGATATTATGTGGAAATTATAGGTTAAATCAGAACCTGAAACTTTAACCTAACCTGACCAGGCTCCTTAGGCCCATTCCCACATGAATCCGGACTTTGAATTTGAATCTGAAAAGCCACTTATTTGGGCCATTCTTTTTTGGAACTGGTGATTGTAGCTCACAGATGTTTCAGTTCATATGAAAATAAATTGCCCTATCTCTAGGAGAGTGTTCAATCATTGGACTGAATGCAAATCTGATTCTGATTTAATTTTTATTTACTTGGTAACATTTAAGAAACTGCTTATATGGCTTGATATCAATACTTATTAATGTCACCAACCCAATAATACAATTGGTGCCATGTAGGAATGTTTAGCTGAGAAAAGAATTTAATTAACTTTAAATGGAGACAATAACTTACCAAGGTGGTTTCACCCATTTGAGGAAGGGATATTTCCCTGACACTTGTGATTACATTGGGTTGTTTCTAAAGAAGAGTAATAGCAACAACAGTGACAACAATGACAACAACAGCAAAAAACTGACTTTTGAACTTCAGAATATCCAACAGACTGAATAAAACAGATATTAGAATTCATGGAAATTTGTTTTGCTTTTCTATCAATAAAAGAGTTTTCTTGTTAATTGGTCTTTTGAACACTCTTTCCTTATTAACTTAATTTATAACACAGCATTATAGTAAAATTACTCCATTCTATTACCCACGGATGCTCACAAAATAATAGTTTTTAAAAAAATTATACCTTATCTTCTCTTCTTCACAAACCAATGGCATCTCAGAAATGGGATGTGTATAAATTTTAGAATAACCCAATAAAAAGTCCAGTATAATAGTTAGTGGATGTGCAGACTCTTGAGGTCATTTTCTCATGCTTTCAGATTTCTTTTCTCTGCCTGCACTTCTCTAAGATAATCAAGTGTATCAGGAAATGATGTGGCTGACATGATTTTGTGCCTATTAAGGAAAAGGGGAACCTCAGAATCCAGTAAACCATAGCTGACCTCTGTTGAAAGCGCCTGTTCAGGGCTGTTTCCTAGCTCCAGGTGCTATTTTCCTATGTGGCTTTTGTACAGATATTCACCATTGCCATTTTAGATCCTGAACTTTGTCCTTAGTCTCAAAGTCATCTCCCACAAGAATCTATATATCCTGACCCCTGTCATTCTTAGGTCCACCAAGGCTCTCGCATGCTGTTCACTTCTTGAAGTTACAGGAACTCCTGCGAGCCCTGCGTGCCATGGACCTACTGTTGAAAGGCTTGGGTTCATCTAAGGACCCTGTCCCCTCAGCTCTACTCCTATTATTTCATGCTCAATGGTGCCCCACATTAATGTATTTGGGTGGAGTCGGGAGATTTGCCACTTATATCCAATCCTTGGGTTCCTCCAATAGTATTTAGATGTTTATCAAGCAGCACCTCCCTCCTTCTGACTCCTAACTGTGTGTAGAGTACAGCAGCGTGAAAGCCTCAATGGATACCTGCCTCACTTTTTGTTTCTGTCTTATTTTCTCAAATTGCTAGAAGTCATGTTTCTTTTAATACCCTCTTTTCTTTACCTGAAACTCCTTCTACTATAGTTAGTTTTCTGTTTCTGCAATGGACTTAATCTCCTCCTTCACAGTGTCAGCCTTTTGACTAACTTTTAATGGCATTTGGACAGGGTGTAGGAAATAGAAAGATAAGTTTATTGATAACATATCCTAAATTGAGGCATATTTGAAACATATCATGCCATCGTGCCACTATAGTAAACCACTGTGTTCCTGTAGAAGACATATATTCATGTTAAGATCCTACTCTCTTGTTTTTCAAAGAAGGTGGGAGCTTGATTCTCCTGTATTATTTCCTTATAATATCTGCACAATCTCTCCATGTCTGGCTGGAAAACCTGGGTACTGATTGAATATTTTACCTTATACCACTATTTGGCCTCTGAGAAGATATGGCCTCTTCCCAATAAAGGTATTTTACTTTTCTCTACCTATTACCCTTTAGGAGCTGCTGTAGATTTTGTGTTGAAAATTATTCTCATGAGCTAGGATAAAATTCTAGTGGATCTTGACTATCTCTATCTAAAGGCACAAGCAGATAAAGATTGGTAGTATAACCCTCTCTCTAGCCGTGGTCCTCTTTATCCCAGTAGTATATGTTTTATGATCTCAGCTACTTGATTGAAGAGAGGGATAGGTATTAGCCAGCTCTCAGAAGACTAGCATGGCTCCATTTCCCAACTCCTCAGATCCCTCTGAGTGGTCTTAATTTATAAAATATTAGCTATGGAGTCTAATCTCTTTTTCCAAAAATGCCAGTTCACAATGTGTTCCACGTTTGGATTGATGCTGATAATATTTGATTTCCTTCTCTGAAAAAGTGGCTCTACTTTGTAAAACTTCACAGTAAAAAAAGGGGGTCTAGCAATAACCTCTTTTAACCTCTTCTCTACTTTGTGATGACTATCCTCTATCTGCATTTACAAATCCTCTTTCTTCCTGAGCTATAGCCTTAACTCAGAATTTTTTATGTCAGCCTGAGGTTTGTAAATCACTCTATGGTACAAATTTTTTATGCATAAAACCTCTGAAACCCAAGAAAAGCCTGTACTCACCTCAGTGCACCGAGGTGACAAAAATGCATTGAAGTGGCAAAAATATCCTTCATACACAGATATGCAAAGAAAATGTGGCTACTCTGATTTTCCCGTGATTCATCTTACCTTCCTCAGAGGGAACTATTTTCTGGCTAGTTCTTTTAATTCTTAAATTTTTCTCTTTCCTCTGCTCCTTTACAAGGTGGTATCTGGGTATAATTTGTGTTATCTCCTCATAGAAGAGGAGAAAGGTTCCTCAGACTCAGGCAGAGTCACAGGGATCCTTGCTGGTTCAGCTGGATTGTGACCAGTCTGGTCTACTTGCTAAACTGGTGACCACTGTGATACAGTAAGTCCAATCTTGTACCTGCCACTGGAGTTTAGGACCCAGGATATTTTCTCATTGTCTCCAAATTTTAGTCTACATTGGTTCTTTGTGCCAACTGCAGGATTTTGCTGTTTTATTGTGTACTAAGCATCCCTGGTCACTCTTGCCTGGTACAAATGGAAATTTCTGGTTCCTTAATACATCCCCTTCAGGTGATAGGATACAAGAAGCTTTCTTCTATCCTATCACCATGATCACCATCCCATTGCCACCACCTTCTTGTTGAAAAAAGGAAAGTACAGGAGCTCTCCCCAGGAAGGGTTCCCCTTATAAACCAGAGAGATTTGCTAGAGCTCTTACTATGCTCAAGGTCCTCTAGCTTCCTGATCTTATCAGAATGCTTATCATTGGGTCCTTCTCTATTGCAACTTTTCCCTGAATCAAGGGGTTTTGAGGAAAACAGCCTTAGGATACAGCTTCCTCAATCAATATTTAACATCTCTCCTCCTCCTCCAAATTACCTAGGACTGGAAGGTATAAGCCTTAAAATCCTTCAAGGACTTACTCTAATACAATGGTGCAGTCAGGAAGAGGTAGATTGTAGGCTTTCTGCTTTTGAAAATGCCATTTTCTGTACACTGACTGCAACTTCACAGCTATTAGAATGGAAGATTGAATGGAGAAGAGAAATAAATGAGCCTAGATTGGGAGGTGCTTCAGAAATGCGTTGTTAGTTACACTTGTTTACACTTAGGTGATTACTACAAATTGCATGGCAGGAGCTCAGTAACATTTGAAAGACACCATCTCCTCTTCTACTTGCCGATGTATGAAGCCCTTACTTAGTGTGAACTAAGCTAAAAGCACAGTTCCAGTGGTTTATGTTGTTGGCCCCTGTCAAGCACCCTTGAGAGAAATGATAGATGTCAGCAGGATTTTGTGCCTTGGTATAGACAAGCCTTTTCTAGGAATCCTGTGATGGGAAAGAGAGGAGGAAGTATAGGCACTAGGTTCCAAAGAGGAGGAATCAGCAAAGGAGAAGCTGAAGATGTACTTTTCTAGCTTTGCCTTGTGGTGCAAACTTCTCCCTTCCCTATCACAATGTTTCCTATCTAGAGATGTACAAAGGAGAGTGACTATGCCTGACACATGGGAATGGGTTTTTAAAATCCTTCTAGTACAACAATTTTCAAGTCAATGGAGGCAGGACTATTTGCAAGGTTCTACCTGGGTTAGTCCTGTTTTTAGAGTCTTTTTTTTTTTTTTTGAGACAGAGCCTCAAGCTGTCACCCTGGGTAGAGTGCTGTGGCATCACAGCTCACAGCAACCTCCAATTCCTGGGCTCAAGCGAGTCTCTTGCCTCTGCCTCCCAAGTAGCTGGGACCACAGGCGCCCGCCACAATGTCCGGC
>CAUYRH010041383.1:0-13850 GCA_963574655.1 Perodicticus potto | reverse complement strand
AATATAAATTTCTTAACACAATAACTAAGAAAATGCCATGAAGGCTATGTTAAACAGTTTGATGAAAATATTTCAGATTGTATATGAAACCAGCACATTGTACCCCATGATTGCATTGATGTACACAGCTATGATTTAATTTTAAAAAAATGAAAAAAAAATTCCAAGGGAAAACTTAGAAAAGGAAGGAGATAGTCTCTTTGTGCCTTGTAAACATAGAAAATTATTTACTCTTACAATATACATTTATATTGTAAATAACATTTAAAACATTGAGGTTCATAAAAGAAGGGAACAAAAAAAAACATGCCATGAAGGGATTATTAAAAAAAGACAGATTTTAAGAGTCAAAGATACCTTCTAGAAAGAAAATTACAATCACTGAAATAAACAGCATATTCTATGATAGACTTTTCGTAAAGTTCAAGGACAAGCCATATATGTATGTACTGTGTGTGTGAGAGAGCCAGAGAGAAAGCTATACATATATAAAGGAAAGCAATGATCAAAATGTAGGATACTATAATTCTGGGAGTGGGCAAGGGAATGGAATGGGGAGAAACATACAGGTAAATGTTAAGTTTGGGGTATTATTTGAAAAATTGGATTGATTTTATAGATAAATTTGCAGATAGATAAATTTATAGATAAATGGGCTTTTTTGCAGTATATTGTGGTAAAATACACATAAAGATTTGCTGTCTTAACTATATTTAAGTTTACATCAAGCATATTCATATTGTTGTGTAATCATCACCATCATTCATCTCCAAAACTCCCTTTATCTAGCAAACTCTATACCCATCGTGATAGGCAATTTTAGGTATCACTGTGATTAGATTAAGGGATACCTCGATAGCTAGCATGTCTGTGAGGGTTTCTAGAAGAGATTGGCACTTCAATCAGTAGACTGAGAAAGGGAGATCCACCCTCACCCAGTGTGGGCAGGCACCATCCAATTGGCTGGGGGCCCAGGTAGAACTGAAAGGCTCACAGGAAAGACTCATTCCCTTTTTCTTTCTCTCCTTTTGTCCTAGGACATCAGAACTCCAGGATCTTTGTCCTCTGGACTCTGGGACATGCACTAGTGGCCTCTCAGGTTCTTATTACTGTTGATAGTGTCTTTTGATGCACAAAGTTTTAAAATTTTCACTAAGTTCTATTTTTTTTCATATCTTGCTTATGCTTTTTATGTTATATTCCAGAAATCATCGCCAAATCCAATGCTGTGAAGCTTTTGCTTTTTATTTTCTTTGAATAGTTTTATAGTTTTAGGTGTTATATTGAATCAAGATCTATTTAGAGTTAATTTTTTTTTTTTTGAGACACTCTGTCACCCTCTGTAGAATGCTGTGGTGTCATAGCTCATAGCAACTTCCATTCAAACTCTTGTACTCAAGCGATTCTCTTGCCTTAGCCTCCGGAGTAGCTGGGACTACAGGCACTTGCCACAATGCCTGGCTATTTTTAGAGAGAGGGTCTCACTTTTGCTGAGGGTGGTCTCAAACTCCTGAGCTCAGGCGATCCACCTGCCTCAGCCTCCCAGAGTGAGGTGAGCCACCATGCCTGGCCTTAGAGTTAATTTTTGTTCATGGTGTTAGGTAAGAGTCCACCTTCATTCTTTTGAATTTGGATATTTAGGTTTTCAGCACCATTTGTTGAAAAGACTGTCTTTGATCCATTGAATAGTTTTTCACCTTTATCAAAAATCATATCTGTGAGGGTATGACGGTATCTGTGAGGGTTTATTTCAGGACTTTTATTCTTGTTCATTGGACCTTGCTGTGGTTTGAATGTCCCCTCCAAAACCCTTACTGAAATTTAATTGATGGTATTAAGATGTGGGCCCGTTAAGAGTTTGCTCAGGACATTCAGGCTCTGCCCTCATGAATTTATTAATGCCATTATTTCTGGAAAGTGTTCTTGATAAAATAAAAAGGTAGGTTTTTCCCCCTCAAGATTGTGCTATTGTGTCGTTTTGCAAAGGAATGATGCAGCACTAAAGCTATCACATTCTTTTGTACTTCCAGCCTTCTGAACTATAACCAAATAAACTTCCATTGTTTATAACGTACCCAGTCTCAGGTATTCTGTTAGAGCAACACAAAATGGACTAAATCTGTATGTCTGTCTTTATGTTAGTACTGTATACAGTTTTGATTACTGTACCTTGGCAATAAGTTTGGAAATCAGGAAGTTTGAGTCCCTTAGCTTTGTTGTTGTTTTACAGAATTGTTTTGGCTATTCAGATTCCTTGAAATTTTGTATGAATTTTAGTATATTTTCTTCAATTTCTTCAAAAAACATCATTCAGATTCTGATGGAGATTGCATTAAATCTATAGATTGCTTCAGGTAGTATTGACATTTTAATATTGAGTCTTCTAATCAATGAACATAGGCTGTCTTTCCATTTTTTTTCTTTCATTTCTTTAAGAAATGTTTTGTAGTTTTTACTGTACAAGTCTTTTACCTCCTTAGTTAATTCCTAAGCATTTTGTTCTTTTGTTCTTAGTTTTCCATTCATTGTTCATTGTTAGTTTATAGAAATGCAATTGATTTTTGATTTTTGTATGTTGATTTTATATCCTGCTACTGTGCTGAATTCATTTATTGGTTCTAACAATTGTTTTGTGGAATCTTTAGGAGGCTGAGGCTGAAGGATCACCTGTGCTCAGGGGTTTGAGACCAGTCTGAAAAAGAGTGATACCCTTGTCTCTCAAAAATAGAAAAATTAGCTGGGCACAATGGTAAACACCAGTACTTCCAATTTCTGAGGAGGCTGAGGCAAGAGGATCACTTGAGCCTAGGAGTGTGAGGTTGCTGCGAGTTATGATGATGCCACTCCACTTTATCTTGGGCAACAGAGTGAGACCCAGTCTCCAAAAATACATACATACATGTAGCCCTTTAACACTATATGTGGGGGCCATTTTAACTAGCAAAAGCACTAACAAAAGGCACAACAATGTAAAATACGTGGCACAAACTAGACAACAAAAAGGACACTTATTTATAGTATGGAAGCTAAAACAAGAAGGCAGTTCACCTTGTTCAATTCAGCTGGGAGCTGTATTTCCTAGAGAACTGTGTTGTGGTTTTCAGATAGCCAAGGGGAGCATAGCTCTCAGCCTTCAGTAGTCAGTATAAGATCACCATGGTGGTTACTCTCCTCTTGGCCACTTGGATCCATTTTCCACACTTCCTTGCCTTAGACCATGTAAGGAATGTACCACCTGGACCTCCTTGCTTTCTGGCTTCTGGTTGGGTCCAACCAGTGGGAGGCACTGTAAGCCCGGACCTTTCTCTTTTCCTGAAGGATTGGGAGTGGTAAGGTTTCTTTGCTGTTGCTAGTTACTGGAGTCCTCACTGTGTTAGGGGGGGTTCTCTTAATCCTGTCCACATCTTTGTAATGGTCTCTTCACTAACCCCCAAACCCCAAGTGAAATCCCTTGAGGGTCTCTTTCCTGCTGGGATCCTGATTGGTACAATCACTTTTCTGCTTTTTCAGAACAGTGTCTTGACCCTCAGCTATGCCTTGTTCTCCATGGAAGAAATCCTGTTTACCTTTCTTCAGAAAATAATCCTCCAGATTTCTAGCAGGATGAGGGAGGGCTGTTGCCTGTACTATAAAGCATAGGGTAGAGAGGAGAAGATCTAGTGAGTGTCTCTGCTTTCACCCAATCTTCCTGAATTTAGCAATCCCGCTCCCCAAACCCAACCCCAACCCCAGTACCAACCCTGCTTTTGCTCTCTCTCAGATCCAAATGTTCCTGGTACCAAGTTCTTGAGTCTTTTGGGAATTGCTGTTTTCCCCACTGACAGTATAAAGTTTTAATGTTCTCAGCCAGTTAGGACCTATCTTTCTTCTGTCTCTTCTTGTCATTTTGTGTTTTTTGTTTATTTTATCTGTCTCTTTTCCAAAATGTTTCTGATGTCTTAGCTCCTATATCCTGCATTAACCTGGCTAGTTTATGCTTGTGTCTATGATAAAACATAATAAAACACAATAAAAGACTTTATTATAGTTTAATGTGCTTTTTTCACAGTAAGTAGAATTAGATGTATGGATTCATTCAGTATTATCCTTGAAGCCTCCTTTTAAACTTTTAAAACTCATAGAATGAAATTTCTCACTAACTTCTAATCAACTGGGGGAAGATGTGGAATTAAGACCTCAAATTTCTATACTGGAGGGTTGCATCTTGCAAACTTTGTTCTTTGAGGAGGATTGCTTGAGGCCAGAAGTTTGAGATCAGTCTAGGCAATATAATATGGCAACACCTAAAAAAAAAATTAGCTGGGCATGGTGGCATGTACCTGTATCTCAGCTACTCAGGAAGCTGAGGTGGGAAGATTGCTCGAGCCAAGGAGTTTGGGGCTGCTGTGAGCTATGATGGTGCCATTGCACTTCAGCCTGGGTGACAAGGTGAGACCCTATCTCTATCAGAAAAAAAAAAAATCTATTCTTTGGAATTCTAGTCCAATGATATGCTCTATGATGAAACAATCAATTTAGTTTAAGAAATGTGTGCACCTTGGACATTCCTAATTACATTATATGAAAGGCTACAGAGAATCGAATGAGTAAGTCCTGTAACTGACTTTGTTGTCCCCAGTTTTCTCTAATATTATTTTACCATGTAAAATTTTGCCTCTCATAATACGTAATATAATTATTGTTGTATAGAATACAGTTTGAAAAAACTTTCCTTACTTTAGTCCAGAATAGTGGGGTATAACCAAATGACATGTTGGTCATGAAAGCAAAAGTTAAATTTCAAGAAAGGCTGGGCAGGGCAGCTCATGCCCGTAATCCTAGGACTTGGGAGGCTGAGGCAGGTGGATTGCCTGAGCTCATAGGTTTGATATCAGCCTGAGCCAGAGCGAGACCCTGTCTCTAAAAATAGCTGGGCATTGTGGTGGGCACCTGTAGTCCCAGCTATTTGGGAGGCTGAGACAAGAGAATCGCTTGAGCCTAAGAGTTTAAGGTTGCTGTGAGCTATGATGCCACAGTGCTCTACTGAGGGTGACAAAGTAAAACTGTCTCAAAAAAAAGAAATCTTCAAACATACTTAAAAAAAATTCTTATTAACTTTCTATGATAACTACATTTAAAACAACCCATTGAAAAAAAAAATAAAAAAAAAATAAAACAACCCGTTGGCACACTGGGTTGATTTGCACATGGAGGTTAGCTAAATTCTTAATGTACACCTTCCAAAATGATTTGGGGCTCTAGAACAGTTGATGTCAAGCCACCCTTTTTTGCCACTATAAGAACTCACCAGTTACTAATTTAAGCCATTACTAGGTCTTCACAATAAATAATTTTATCTGCCTGAAAGAGTAATGTTTCTTTATCAGAAGGTTAAAGAGAAGAAAACCTATTTGACTTACAGCATGTGTGTGTTGAGTTTTATCTTTTCCACTGTTATTTTGTCTACATGTTTACATAAAGGAATAAACATTTACTTTATTAAGATAATATACTTTTTAGAACTGCCCATTCCTCAATTTGAGTTTTGTCTTCACTACCTAATGCTATTTTGTACAAACAATTACATTCAGGCACAATGTTTGCATATGTATTTTATTAAGTTACTATAGTTTGCATGGTCATTTATTAAGCGTTTGAGTTTTTTTTTCTTTTTAACAAATTTTCATTTTGTGGTAGAACAATGATGATGTAAACTTTGTTGTACACATTGCTTGTCATGATTTTGAAAATTTTCCCTGGTGTATCTGAAGATGAGATTAAAGACTACAAATTTTTCTTGTTCTAATATTTTATTGCCAAATTGTTAAAATTTTCAAGAAGTCAAAACATCATCTTTTCTGGGATCCTCTGACCAGATCCTAACTTAAATCCCTGGAAACATAAACCTTATTAACCAGATGCTTATGGCTTAATCTACAAAATGGAATCCAGCAACATGAAGGAAATTCTTTTGTGTGTTTTCTTTTCTTGCAAGACATTAGGGGGAAGGATAGATATCTCAATTATAGAAATAATGGGAATTATAGCCAAAGAATTGGTGTTTCATTCCTGAATTCTCCTTATCCCTGAGGTCTTTCTGGTCTTCTAGAATTGATTTATGGAAACATTTTTGTGCTTTAGTTTTTGAAAAGGAGTTCTTAAGGTCCAATAGGTTGGTCTGAGGCTTGGCCACTCCAGATCTAGGAATCCAGCCCAGAATAGGTTTTGTTTCGTCATCAGTTTCCATGTTCAAGTCCAACTGTTCTTCTGGTTTACTTAAAAAATGGTCTACAGCAAAAGCTTCTGTGTCTGATTCATTTTGTAAAATATTAGACTTACTAAGGCTAACATGGTTCGGACACATAGTATGTGTATCATATATGTGAGACTTAAAATGGTCATAGGGAATGTAATCGTTCGCTTTACAGTAAAGTATGGGCTGGGGCTTTAATAACTGTCTCCAGTACAAATCTTCTGTCTTTTTAGTATCTGTGATTTTTGGATATGGTTTTATGTTGTAAATGTTACTTGGATCTTTTGTTGTGTAACAAGGTGTGTGTGCACAGGTAGATTGAAAGCTTTGTTCTTTAATCTTCTCTTCCTGGTCTTTATGGGTCATACCGGCTGCTATTTTATTCCTAAGTGCTATCATTTCTGTAGAACTGGGTCCGAATGTATGAAAATTACACAAAACTCTAGGTGTGCAATCTGGACAGGCATAAGGTCTTTCCTGGACAATAGCCTCCAGGGGACGTCGGTTCTGAAACAGTCGGGCAATCCGTCCTTCTAGAGGTCTGGGGGGTTTTAAGACAGGATGGAATTTTTCTTGCTATAGTTGTGGGATAAAAAGGAGAAAAATGAATCAATTGATAAATATGGCATTATTAGGATATTGCTACAAATGGAAAGTCAAAAGTCATATCCATTTTCACTGAGTACACAGGAGAGGAATGTATAGGTGTACATTGGAATGTTCTTTTATATTAATTTAAAGACATTGAAAATTGGTTCCAACTAAACACATTTTTCTCCCTCACTGGCTTTAGCTAGTATAGAAAGGGTATATTTTTTTATCTGGCCATACAGAAACTCTTTGATGTAAGAACGCTTTGCTTTTTTTTTTTTGTTGTTGTTGTTGTAGAGATAGAGTCTCACTTTATTGCCCTTGGTAGAGTGCCGTGGCGTTACATAGCTCACAGCAACCTCCAGCTCCTGGGCTTAGGCGATTCTCTTGCCTGAGTAGCTGGGACTACAGGTGCCCGCCACAACGGCCGGCTATTTTTTTGTTTTGCAGTTCGGCAGACGCTGGGTTTGAACCTGCCACCTTCGGTATATGGGGCCAGCGCCCTAGTTGCGGAGCCACAGGCGCCGCTCAGAACTCTTTGCTTTTAAACTTCACAGATATAAAGGAATCACCAGAATAAAACTTCTGCCCAGATGCAGTGTGTACAGTTATTTAAATCTCAGCCAAAACCTTTTTTGTATCAGGCCAATGCAAGGGTTTTTAAACGTTGGTTGAGTCAGAATTCTCTTCAGGGCTGACCAGCTGGGGGCTTGGGGATATGCAGTGTTAACAAGCATCTCAGGTGAAGCTGAGGCCTATGACGTGCTGTGCTTTGAGAAACACTTGTCTGCCGTGTCATGTCTGTGCTGCTTTTTGAGATGTTTTATCATTATTACAAAATCACATCTGATAACTGAGAAAGCAGTGAGTATATTCAAAGTGCTATGTATGTTGTGGGGGAGAAGAACGAGTTGGTTGGAAAGAGGCATGAGAAACCTTTCTGGGATGATGATAGTATTCAATCTTGATAAGGGTTTGGGTTACCAAGGTGTATGCTTTTGTCAGAACTCAATGATTTTACACTTTAGAATTGTGCAATTTTATGGAATATATATTCCACTGTAAGAACAGCTGGGGCCAGGGGTGGTGGCTCATGCCTATAATCCTAGCACTTTGAGAGGCTGAGGCAGGAAGATCACTTGAGGCCAGGAGTTCAAGACCAGCATGGGCAACATGGGGAGACCCTGTCTCTAGAAAAAAATTAGTGAATCAGCTAGCATGATGCTGTGCACTCTAGTCCCAGCTGCTTAGGAGACTGAGGCAGGAAGATCACCTGAGTCCAGGAGTTTAAGGTAACTGTGAGCTATGAGTATGCCACTGCAGTCTAGCCCTGGGCAACAGAATAGGATCTTGTCTCAAGGGGTAAAAAAAAAAAAAAACAACCAAACCAAACCAAACAAAAAAAAAACAACCAAATAACAAATATTGAACTCTTTTTGATGATATGCATGCTCAGCATTTAGGGGTGAGGTATATAAAATGTCTACAATTTAGGCCAGGCGCACTGGCTCATGGTTGTAATCCTAGCACTCTGGGAGGCCAAGGTGGGTGGGTTGCTTAAGCTCAGGAGTTTGAAGACCAGTGTGAGCAAGAGCAAGACCCTGTCTCTAATGAAAATAGAAAAACTAGCCGACATTGTGGCAGGCGCCTGTAGTACCAGCTACTTGGGAGGCTGAGGCAAGAGTATTGCTCAAACCTAGGAGTTTGAGGTTGTTATGAGCTATGACAGCACGGTACAGAGTGAAAGAGTAAGACTCTGTCTCCAAAAAAAAAAAAAAAAATGTGTACAATTTAGTCTCAAATGCATATAAAATAATGAAGTATATTGATAGATGGTTAGAGGGATGAAAAATGGATAGGTTATATAATAAAACACGTGTAGTAGAATGCTAATGATAGAATCTAGATGGTTGGGTGTAAACTATAAAATTATTTCAACTTTTCTGTATGATTGAAAATTTTTATAATATGTTGAGAAAAAACTAAAAAGGATATATGCATGATGATGGAATTGTCAGCAGAGATAATAAAAATGAGAATGATGAGAAAATAACTGCAGCATGGACTTGGAACATCCTTTTGGTTATAATCTAATCTGTTCATAGTTGGAGGAATTTCCATACTGAGTTATTAACAAATTCGTTATAACTTTTGCAAATTAAATTTGAGTAAGTTATGAAGAAAAGAAAAAACTCTAACTCTTTGACATGCTTTGTTAAATTTGTCATAAACAACAAAAAAGATAGGGCTTATTCTATTATAGTTTGATAGTATGGCTTTATGCAAGAAGCAGTTTTTATTATACTATTACCATGTAATATTTCATATATATTTTATTACCACTAAAGAATATTTTCCCAGAGTCTGCTATTTATGTTTTAGTAAGAAAACAGCAAGAGTCACTGAAACTTTTCTTTTAAGCTTCCAAATATTTTACATATATTTTATCTTGTTTTTAATATTTGTTGTGTTGATTTATACGCATAATAATTTTGCATGTAATATACTTGACAAGCATCTTTTGATTTCTTTGTAAAAAGGATCAAGCTGCTCCCTGAAGAGCCAAACCCTATAGGATCAAATATGTAGATATCTGGAGAGTGGTTAAAGACACTTTAGAGAATGCTCATTGCAAATAAAACATAAGAACAATTAAAAACTCTTCAGCTAATAAAGCAGTCTATGCAGTCTGTGACATCCCTTCTGGGGTTATGATTTCGTATCACCTTAGGAAATGCTGAAGCAAATGTAAAATGGATGTGTCTAGCTCAGCCTTTAAAAAAAGAGTTCAAACTGACATAATCTTCCAGTTGTTTTGTTTGTGCCTTTCCATAATTTACATCTCTAAAAATATTAATTTTTTTCTTTCAAAATTTGGAGTTATAGAGAATAAAATGTAGTTCTCAAAAAAAACAACAAATACTTACATATTTAAATATTAGGTCATTTCATTTCATTTACATAATTAAGCCAGCAGATCATACCGTCTTTAATTAAAGGGCTTGATCATTTCTTCCAGGCCATTTCATATAATTAATTAAAAAGTTTCTATTGATACTTGCAGAGAATTTATTGGCTTTGGATTGTAATTTAGCCAACTCTCAACTGTTATGACTATCAGGAGGAAGCTTTCATCTCTTCAAAAGCAATGGTAATGTGCCAGATCCAAATATGCAAAGATATACAGAATTTATTAAGAATCTCATTCAATCACTAGTTAAGCTCTATTCCTTTGTAAACCAATTCCTTTGTAAGTTATTTTAGCAAAGTAGCATGGCAGAAAATCTGATACAGAAAAAAATAAAGAAAAATACTGTGACGAAGAAAAGAAAACTTGCTTGTCTTTCCAAATAGTAGATAAGAGTCAAACCAGTTCAAATCATTTCAGAGTTAACTTTTAAGATGGGTTAAATTTTCCTTTTGCTAGCTTGGTTGCCAAAATCCGTGACATAAAAAGTGGGCAATGGAAGAAGGAGCTGAACCCCTGGATACTGTCCCCCTACGTAACTGAGAGTTGACTGCAATTACTTACAGGCTCTGGGTCAAATCCTATCTGTCCAGTTAACTCTGCTACCTCCTTTTCATGGAAATCATCCAGTTCTAGGGGGTTCATGGGCCCCAGACCTTAATGGAAACATTGTCTTATTATTTTGTTATAGTAAATGAAGAGCCGTCCTTAAAATTACCATTATGGGAAAGCTTACCCGTTCTTTTTGTAATATAATTAGAACCAATAAAATGAAAACCAACCCTACCTCCCAACTACCCATGAAGAGAAACGTACCACCCACCTTAATTTCTATTAGTACTTAGATTCAGAAAACAGGAAAAAATAGTAGAAGATGAAAGTTTGTAAGAGTATTTGTCAAATATTGCAATTTTGTTCCAATTTTTACTTGCATTAAAATAATTTCGTACCTGTAAAATCACGAGTGTATGAAGTGAGCCAGTGAGACCTCTCAAGATTTCTTTGTATGTTGGCTTCTTTTGCTGAGTTAATAGGGTCCCATGAGTTTAAAGAAGTGTTAGGAGCGAAGGTTTTAGGAGGTTTCGGGTAGAATACTGGCTTATTTTTCTCAACACATTTAGGAAACTAGAATATGAACATAAAGATTATTGCTATTAATGTCATCTTGGAGAATAAGGGCTGATTCACTATCTCTGCAGGAAAGGGGCAAAGGAAATTCGAGGCTAAAGTCAGATACTGTTTTTTCTTCAGTAATTACTTATATTCTATAACTATAACCATATTTAGAGTTAAATATGATGATTTGTCAAAGAAATAGGAGGGTCTTTTCTCAAAGTCTTTTGCCTTAGGAGGGACTCTGATATGAAGGGTGTCCATAAAGTTCATTTGCAATTTACTATGTTACACTATTTCGAATTGCACATGAACTTTATGTGCACCCTGCATATTGGAGAAATGTCCCTGGGTGCTCTACTTCCAGTGAAATTTTATTAGAAATACAAAAGGGTCTGAAGTACTCTTTTGGCAAAGATTAGTCAAAATTGTGTGCCTCCTACTTTCCCTTCCATGCTCAAAATCAAAACATTTGATGTCTTTTATGTATTTCTGATGAAGTTTAAGTCACTGAAATTAAAATAAAATTTTTATTTTTCAGACATAATTATGGAGTTTTATTTTGTATTTTCAAAAGAGGTATGCTTGTAAACATGAGTGAATGAGTGAGTCTCACTGCAATCTTCTTGGTTACTTGGAAACTCACCTTTTCTCCTTCTCTCTCTTATACTTAATAAATATTTACTGAGTACCTATATGTGTATTGTAGTAGCCAGAAACAAGAATGGATTGGAATAAAACCTGCCATCTGGGAGCATGTTGGCTATTAGAGGAGATAAGGCCTGAACACAAATGACTATAAGAGGAAAAGTAACTCTTTGTTATAAGAGAGATTAAGATAAAATTATTTTGAAGTTCAGGGGAGGGGGAGATTTATTACATTTGAATGGGGAAGTGGGGCTGGAAGTTGGGGGAGAGGGGGGAGATGAGGGGTCATGTTAGGCCATACCAAAGAGACTGGGGCTTGAATGACATGCAGAGATGTGGAGACCAAAGTAACAGCAAGAGCAGAGGTGGCAGGTATAGTATGGGACTAATATTTATTGAGCATTATGCTGCTTGTTGTCCTTATAGCAGGTCCAACCTTAACATTTGCAGGGCCTGAAGCTAAAGTCCAAATGGAAGTCCACATTCCATTCGTCTAAGTAGTTTAATTTGTAAATCAAGCAAATAAACTATTACATATAATATGTCCCTTTTTCCTACTTGTTCAAGAATAAAAAAGATAAAATGCCTTCGTAATAACCTGGAAGATCAGGTTGAAATTTAGATTTGTTGGACTACTAAGACAGCCAGCATCCCCCTGCTTTTTTCCTTACTTGCTCTGTCTACCCATCATCCCTACTTCCAGCAAATAGCCTGATCCTCACCAGTCCTTTGGCCTAGAGATATATATTGGCTGGCAGCACTGTTAACCATTGGCAGGATGGGCCTGAAGAAGATTCCCCAAGAAGGTCCAGGGACTAGGTTCAAAGCCATTGGTCAGGGAATTCTGTGGTTCAAGATCATGGTCTGGAGAGGGAAGTGGGAGCCTGGGCTCCAAATGGACATACCTTCTTACTCATAAACTCCCTGCCCCGCAGGGAGAAGTACAGTCAAAGGAAGGCCACAACTGCACCCTCTGAGGATGGGGCCCTCTATAGTTTCTGGGCCTGAGGGTGATGCTGCTTAGAGCAACCCTGCAGGTGGCAGTGATCTCTATTTTACATAGATAGAGGATTCATAGTGGAAGGCACTTGGAATCTGTCTCAAGAAGTATTAAATGACCACCACCTCTATAAATCAGTAACAAATATGTGGCTTACTTATTCAGAGATAAAGAAAGCTCCCTTTGTTCTCCTTAATCATTATTTGTAGACCCAGCTTACCCGGAAATAAGGATTTTTTTCAAATATTATTCTAAGGGGCTAGAGCAGGGGTCCTCAAACTACGGCCCGTGGGTCACAAGTGGCCCGCCAAGGACATTTATCCGGCCCGCTGGGTGTTTTTGCCTCTGCTGCCTGTCCTGTTTAACAGCTGACTCATCCTGGGCCCGCAAAATCTGTTAGCAGAAAAACCATTGGTTGCATTCCCAAACAAAACGTGTGGATTCATTGGAAAAGTTGCAAAAGGAGTTCCAATTTAGATTTAAAGAGCTTCATCTCCAAGAACAGGACATACAGCTTTTCCATAACCCATTTTCTATTGACATTGGAAATGTGGGGGTCAGTCCCTGAAGTCGCTGCCCAAGTCGCCCTTCTGCCAGCTGCTCTGGCGCCACCTCCGGCCGGCGTCTCCAGCAGGTGGGAGCCAGGCGCTGACGGGCGCGGTGGGGGAGGCCGAGTGCTCCTGCGGCTCCGGCTCTGGCTTTGTGCAGGCGGCGGCTTTCCGGCTTCTCCATAGGGCTGGCCTGCGGTGCCCGTATGCTCTAAGAATGTTTCCACTGTTGCTCGGAGGAGACACGCAGTGGGATTCAGAATTCCTGGAGAATTGCCTTTGTGAGAAGCTGGAAGTATTTCTTTAAATTCCATCTCTTAGGGTGGTGCCTGTGGCTCCTGGAGTAGGGTGCCGGCCCCATATGCCGAAGGTGGCGGGTTCAAACCCGGCCTCGGCGAACTGCAAAAACAGAAAAATAGCCTGGCGTTGTGGCGGGTGTCTGTAGTCCCAGCTACTCGGGAGGCTGAGGTTAAGAGAATCACCTAAGCCCAGGAGCTGGAGGTTGCTGTGAGCTGTGTGATGCCATGGCACTCTACTGAGGGTGATAAAGTGAGACTCTGTCTCTACAAAAAAAAAAAAATGATAATAAATAAATAAATTCCATCTCTTAGTTTTTCAAAGAAATATCAAGAAACCATGAACAACATTAGTAATGAAGAGTTTGACTGCCACTTGCTTGATGAAGGTTTTACTGCCAAGGACATTCTGGACCAAAAAATCAATGAAGTTTCCTCTTCTGATGATAAGGAT
>CAUYRH010041379.1:0-10444 GCA_963574655.1 Perodicticus potto | reverse complement strand
TGGGTGGAGGGAGGGTAATTGTGGGACCACACCTACGATGAATCTTAGAAGGGTACAGGTGAAACTTACTGAATGCAGAATATAAAGGTCTTAACACAATAACTAAGAAAATGTCATGAATGCTATGTTAACCAGTTTGATGAAAATATTTCAGATTGTATATGAAACCAGCACATTGTACCCCATGAGTGCATTAATGTACACAACTATGATTTAATGAAAAAAATTTAAAAAAAAAAGAAAAAGAAAAAGTGATCCCCGAGGCCTGTACACATCAGCAGATGCTTCAGAGTCAGGTAGACCCCGAGATCAAACCCAGGCTCTGCCACTTCCTACCTGACGACCCTGGAGAAGACACTGAAGTCCCCCAACCCAACCCTCCGTCTGTAGATAGATAGAGCACCTGACTCTTATGGTTGTTGTTAGATGGCATGAGGTAACGCATGTGTGCTGGGCACTGAGTATGGTGTCTGGTGAGCAGTAAGCACTTCAAAAACATCAGTCACTGTATTCAAACTGCCTGCAAAGGAACTAATACAGAACTAGGTCCTTCAAAAGCTTCCTTTCAGTTTTTTAGTGGAGATTTTTCCTGTCATGCTAAATCATGGCCTTTAAAAACAGATAAAGAGGGAGGGAAAAAAGGAGGGAGAGAAAGAGCACAAGTGGACAGCAAGTGCACGTGTGCACCTGAACCATGACGATTTTTATGGACTATGAACATTCTTCATTTCCAACCTAACTAAAGCTACAAAACAATACTTTTGGGGGCTGGGGGGACATTACGACATTATTTAAAGTTTTCTGCAGAGAATTGGAAAATTAAGTATAAGAGTGGACAGGCAATATATAACAACATCTACTCAAAAGTACATCTCATGTTTGTAGATGAAAACACTACATAGGTTAATCATTATTTTGTTAAAGATCCTGGCATTTTTTAAGTCCCCAGAATCCTACCTAAAAACCAGTTTTCCTCTACTGAATGAATCATTCCTCTAGAAAGCGTATCATTGCTACTGCATTTGAATGCAACAAACTGAGAGAACTGACATGTAGTGTTCTATGCTACTAAACACAACTAATGAAAATACAGATCAGAAATGCCCCTGTGTACCATCTTGTTCCACCCTCTTCCCTGTATCCCCAGATGTGCACCTATCTATAGTACACAAACATACCTCAGGTTCAATGTGTCTTGGAAAAAGAGAGGTGGTGAGGTATTTGTATAAAATTCTCATGTCATCTTGTTCTAATCCACTCCTGAAACATCAGAAAAAGCATTGTGTCAAAAGTTTGGAAATAGTCTTCTGCCTTTCCATTGCTCTATGGTAGAGCTCATCTTTTCTTCTTTAATATTATACCAAGAAGACTGCTCTTTGGGAAGCTCAAGAGGGAATGAGTCAAACTTGAGTCCAGGCACTACAACTTTATCCTGACCTGTAAAAAGCTAGTAGTATGCAGCCTTGGCATTTTAAACAGCAAGTCACAATAGATCTGATTCTCTGGTTGAATTCCACATAGGATTATTTAGGCAGCCTTAATATCCACACAGATCCATTTGGGAACAGATGAATCCTTGCTTCCTGGGTTACATGGTAAAGCTGCGCTCTCTCCCCAGTCTCCTGGAAAAATACTGGTATGCTGCAGACAGGGAATTTGATCCTAGGTCTCAGAAATGTTATGTGGATTTTAATTGTCTGGATCTCAGTGTAAAAAAATGAGGAAGAGAAAGAAACAAACTTTTAGGCAAACCATCTAATCTGAAATGAAGCAGGAATACAGACCGCATAGAAAAAACACTGAGAAACTAGCAGGCATCTGATTCTTTGAAATCAGTTTTTTAGTTAGGTCTGGGTTAAAAATAAATAAGTAAAAGAAATAAGGTATTTTTTTGGGGGGGTGGCACCTGTGGCTCTAAGAGTAGGGCGACAGCCCCATATGCTGGAGGTGGCAAGTTCAAACCCACCCCAGCCAAAAAAGAAAAAAAAAAAAGAAATCAGTTTTTTAGAAAAGCAAATAAACAGTGAGGTACATCTTGGGTTTTTCCATTCAAGATAAATTGAAACAACCTGGAAGAAAATCTAACTTTTTATAAACCAGGTCTTTATACCATATTTCATAGTCTCTCTTCTCAGTAAGGTAATATGCTAGAAAAAAAATGATAAATACTGCCCACTTCTCAGGACAATTCCACTTTCCATTTTACCTTTTCCTCTTCCAGCACTACCTCTTCTTTTCAAGATTTGATTTTCATGAGTCTTATCCACAACTAAAACTATTTGGGAGCCCTATACTCCAAAGCAGGTTTTTTGGTATGTGTTTTGTTTCCTGCCCAGTAAACAGCGAAGTTCCACGTGCAAAAAAAGGTAAGTTCAAATGGGAAGAAGTGATCGAAAACCTTTAATATTTGTCTTACACCAATAGCTACTCTGGAAGTATCATGCAGCCAAGCAGGCAGGCTGAATTTCCAAATCATACATAAGGAAAGTTACCAACTTTTTTCTTAACAGAGATAAGGGAAAAATGGAAACAAAAGCAAAACCAGTTCTGAATGTTGTTTTTCTATTAAGACAGAAACAAGAAGTCCTGGGGAGTGGGGGGAAGACAATAGGAAGAGGCCAGCATGTAAAGAATTGATATGGTGGGCAGTTCCTCCTCTCAAGCCGTATTACTAGTATCGGTAGCTATGAGGTGCACCTGGCCACTGAGCTTGGAAAATGTAATTGGTCAAAATGAGTTTGAAGTACATACTGGATTTTTAAAGACTAAACATAGAAAGAACAGCTCATTAATTTTTAAATTTTCAAATAATGTTTTAGATGTACTGAGTTATGGGTGGTGCCTGTGGCTCAGTGAGTAGGGTGCTGGCCCCATATACTGAGGGTGGTGGGTTCAAACTCGGCCCCGGCCAAACTGCAACAAAAATACAGCCGGGCATTGTGGCGGGTGCCTGTAGTCCCAGCTACTCGGGAGGCTAAGGCAAGAGAATCACGTAAGCCCAAGAGCTGGAGGTTGCTGTGAGGTGTGTGACACCATGGCACTCTACTAAGGGCAATGAAGTGAGACTCTGTCTCTAAAAAAAAAAAGATAAGATATACTGGGTTAAATAATACATATTATTAAAATTAATCTCACTAATCTCTTTAAAGTGACTATAAAAAAATTTATTTATTTATTTATTTTGTGTAGTTTGTGGCCGGGGCAGAGTTTGAACCCGCCACCTCCAGTATATGGGGCCGGCAGCGCCCTACTCCTTTGAGCCACAGGGCTGCCCAGACTGCAAGAAAATTTAAAATGATACACATGGCTTGCATTGCGTTCAGTGCTGTTCTAAACCAGAGGACGTGAATAGGAAACAACCTGCAGAAGGAAATGGAAGACACTTATGAACTGATTGCTATGCACACTGCGCTTAGGGCTTTTTATTATTTCACTTAAGATTTTCTAGGCACAGGCGGCGCCTGTGGCTCATAGAGTAGGGCGCCGGCACCATACACCGAAGGTGGTGGGTTCAAACCTGGCCTCGGCCAAACTGCAAAACAGAAAAATAGCCGGGCGTTGTGGTGGGCGCCTGTAGTCCCAGCTACTCGGGAGGCTGAGGCAAGAGACTCACCCAAGCCCAGGAGTTGGAGGTTGCTGTGAGCTGTGTGATGCCACGGCATTCTACTGAGGGCAATAAAGTAAGACTCTGTCTCTACAAAAAAATAAAAAAAAAAGATTTGCTAGGCATGGCTCGGCATCTGTGGCTGAAGCAGCTAAGGTGCCAACCACATACACCTGAGCTGGTGGGTTTGAATCCAGCCCGGGCCACCAAATGACAATTACGGCTGCAACCAAAAAATAGCCAGGTGTTGTTGCGGGCACCTATAGTCCTAGCTACTTGGGAGGCGGTGGCAGGAGAACTCCTTGAGCTTCAGGAGTTGGAGGTTGCTGTGAGCTATGATGCCACAGCACTCTACTCAGGGCGACAGCTTGAGGCTGTGTCAAGAAAAAGAGAATTGCTTAAGCCCAGAGCTTGAGGTTGCTGTGAGCTGTGATGCCACAGCACTCTACCCAGGGTGACAGAGTAAGACTGTCTCAAAAAAAAAAAAAAAAAAAAAGATTTGCTGGGCATTAAATACCTTGGTGTCAGTTTTAGGACATTTTAAAAGAGAAAAAAAATGAACTTGCAGCTGGCTGTTCAAAGCACAGAACACTAAGCTGGCAAATTCTCACTCTACATGTGGAGTTTTGACCCAAACTCCCTTCATTATGTTCCCCCATCCCTGGGCCCTCTCATTACAGAAATGAATAAAGCAGTATCATATTATAGTTATGCAAGATGTTACTACTGGCTGGGCGTGGTGGCTCACTCCTGTAATCCCTGGGGGGGACTCTGGGGGGCAAAGGTGGGTGGACTGCCTTAGCTAACTGTTTCAAGACCAGCCTGAGCAAAGAGTGAGACCCCATCTCTGAAGAAAAAAACATAGCCGGGCATTGTGGCAGGTGCCTGTAGTCTCTGCTATTCGGGAAGCTGAGGCAAGAGAATCACTTGAGCCCAAGAGATTGAGGTTGCTGTGAGCTATGACACCACGGCACTCTACCAGAGGTGACAAAGTGAGACTCTGTCTCAGAAAAAAAAAAGGGAGCGGCGCCTGTGGCTCAGTGGGTAGGGTGCCGGCCCCCTATACCGAGGGTGGCGGGTTTGAACCCAGCTCCGGCCAAACTGCAACAAAAAATAGCCAGGCATTGTGGAGAGCACCTATAGTCCCAGCTGCTGGGGAGGCTGAGGCAAAACAATCGCCTAAGCCCAGGAGTTGGAGGTTGCTGTGAGCTGTGATGCCACCGCACTCTACCAAGGGCAATAAAGTGGGACTCTTATCTCAAAAAAAAAAAAAGTTACTACTGAGAAAAAGTTATTACTACTCCATGTGAACTGTCAATTGTCTCAAAAAGTTAAAAAAAAAAAGCTTTTTCCTTCGTGCAAATAAACACAACACAAGTCAAATAAAACTCTGCACAAATAGGCTCATATAACTCAGGACTCGATCAATGACTCATGTAAAACAGGAAACACCCCACTCGCATTCAGAAGTGCAGATATTCTTCAAGTCTTTCAAATACACAACAATATCTTCTCTCAAAAAAACCTCACAACTTTTCTTCTGCTTAAATCTCAATCAATTCCTCTTTGTGCATAAGAGGCTAATGACACAATGTCAACACTGATTTTTCTTTTGGCTTTGTATTTAACTTTGTGCCTGTTTTTACCTCAACACCAAATGGACTTCTGTCCATCACCTCAACTCCGTCTCCGGTAGAGATACCAAGTTATTTGAGAATACACAACACATACACAAATATTTGCCGTAGCAAAAGCAATACTAAGAATAAGGAGGCTATCATTTACTGCAGAATCCTTCACATTAGGATTAGTCTAAAATAAAGACTGTTACCATCAAGATACTGAATATAAATAATCTAGCATTAGCAAAGAATATTGTCAACTTTTGAGTAATTTAAGAAACATCTAAGACATTTATTCAAAAAAATTAATTTCTAAAAAGTAAATCAATACATGAAAAAGAAAAATTTGCAGGCAGGCACAATGGCATGCACCCATGGACCAACTCAGGAGGCAAGATGGAAGGACCTCTAGAGCCCAAGAGTTCAAGACCAGCCTGGGCAACACTGCAAGACCCACATCTCAGTTTTTTGTTTTTTTTTTTTAAAGAAGGAAAAAAAATTTAAAATACACCCAAAACTCAAAATAAGAAAGCCACATGACACCCTCCCCACCAAGAGTAATAAATAACTAACCCTAACACAGGCCAATGAAAAAGCCAAATCTATTAAATGCATAGTCCAAACAGAACTACACATTATTTTCTACCAATCATGTGCTCTGAGCTGACCGTCAATATTTACTGAACACCTACCATGTGCTAGATTCCAGTGACATGTAAGCATAGATGTTTCTACTCTCATGTAATTTCAAAGTAATGTACTAAGCAGCAGGAGTAAATACATAGTCTGCTCATAAAAGAGAAAATTCTTTTATGTTATTTAAATATACCAGCTTTTGGCTCGGCGCCTGTGGCTCAACGGGCTAAGGCGCCAGCCACGTACAGCTGAGCTGGCGGGTTCGAATCCAGCCCGGGCCCGCCAAGCAACAATGACGGCTGCAACCAAAAAATGGCTAGGCGTTGTGGCGGGTGCCTGCAGTCCCAGCTACTTGGGAGGCAGAAGCAAGAGACTTGCTTGAGCCCAGGAGTTGGAGGTTGCTGTGAGCTGTGATGCCACAGCACTCTATCCAGGGTGACAGCTTGAGTCTCTGTCTCAAAATATATATATATACACCAGCTTTTGAATAAACAATTTCTGTCAAAATGTGCCAATTTTCTTGAAGCTCTTTCTTGTTGCTACTTCCTGGGAACATCAGGGGCTGTGCATTGCTCAACCCTAAAGGATGCCATTCCCATGGACAATGATGTCAACAGGATCCCCTAGAGCTGGGCAACAGGTTATCCTTTGAGTCCAGGATTCCAGGGCTCAACCCTGCTGGCCACTCCCGGGTCTCCCAGGAGTCCTCCAAGGGGACTTTCTTGCTCTGGGCCTTTATCCTTCCTCACTCCCACGATTTCACAGCCATGTTAGGGATAGTGGTGTGTCCCCAAGATCAGAGTCTCAGCTACCCTTCTCTGACACTGAGGATAATGCCACAGGCCATTGCTGCTTAGTTCCCCTGGTGCTGGACGGGTGTAACCTTGCAAGTGTCTCCACTAATTTTCACCTCTGGAGGAGCTGCTTCTTCCACAGGCCAAAACTATAGAAGCACAACTGTCCTTCTACCTCCTGCCTTTCATATCAGAATTTCACTTGTTTTATTTTGCTGACACAGAGTGTTATCGCACAGAACAACCAGAGCAGGGTCAGTTAACACAGCATAACATTGCCTAACAATTTGTTAAAATAAAAAGCAGTGTGTTTTCATCTGAATTTTGTTATATAGTCTTCATAGAAGATAACAAAGTTCACATGGAAACCCACCAGGTTGTTTACCAAATGGACTGAAATTTCCATTTCTTTAGATTATGGTATTTTATTTCTCTTTCTAAAATGGAGTTATGAGGTTTTGGTAGGGGAGGGAATAGGTTCCAGCCAAACTAGTTTTGTCTTTTCTATAACTAAACCCAATTTTTAGTACTAAAACATGGCCACACTCCTAATTTAAGAAAGTGAGCTACTGTCAACACAAAAATTGAGGGCCCTGGAGTAGTTGCTGGAGGGTGTCTTGGCTGTTTCCTGCCTCTCTTTAGCAGGCCATCTTAGCCCACTCCAGGCCACAAGTGAACAGCCTGGGTTGCCCAGACCTCTACAAGCTCACATTCGCTCAACAGTCTTATGCTCACTCATATGGTTCCCCCAGGGTTCAGTGTTAGCAGTTGACAGCATTCAGTAATAGTTTCTTTCCTGCTGAAGCATCAACATTTTCTTCAAAGAAACAGTTTTTTGTTCCTACACCATAAACATACTTCGATGAAAGTGGGTAATTTCCTAGTTTACACAACATTTTTTGATTTCTTAGATTTTTTTTTAACATCTAGCTTCTTTAAAGGAAAGTATAAAATATTATGCTTTCTACATTTACTTTTGAATTTTTTTTTTTTTTACCGCCCTGGGGTTGAGTGCCATGGCATCCTAACTAACAGCAAACTCAAACTCCTGAGCCTAAGCAATCTTCTTGCTTCAGCCTCCCAAGTACTGAGGACTACAGGCACCTGCCACAATGCCCAGCTAGTTTTTTCTATTTTTAGTGGAGATAGGGTTTCACTTCGCTCAGGCTGGTCTTAAACTCCTGAGTTCAGGAGATCCATCAGTCTTGGCCTCCCAGAGTGCTAAGATTACATGTGTTGAGCCACCCTCTGTCTCCCTGAGTAGAGTGCTCAGGGCAAACTCAAACTCTTGGGCTTGAGTTATCCTCTTGCCTCAGCCTTCCTAGTAGCTGAGACTACAGGGGTCCACTACGAGGCCTGGTTAGTTTTACTAGTTTTTCTATTTTTACTGGTGACAGGTGCTCCTGTTGGGGCTGGTCTTAGCCCTAAGCTCAAGCAATCCATCTGCCCTGGCCTCTCAGAGTGCTAGGATTATAGGCATGAGCCACTGTACCCAGCCTGAGAACATTTTCTCCACCTTTCATGAAACCAATTTTAAACTCCCCTGCTTAGTAATTTTAAATGAAGTTACCCTAGTTCTGGTTTAAATAATCATGGTTTTATTTTGACAGTATCTATAAAGATGTTTCCTACCCATCTTCTGTGCTATTAGTTCCTGTTTGACAAGCTGTTATCAATCCAGTCATTGATGTTTTTATAAACTTAAGACTTTCTTTTTTTACATGCAATGCCTTAGGGTGTACCTACCAGATGAGTTGATCATTATAGAGAAATGCAGTATATTTGACTATATTCAGGCTTTCCTCCATTCTATTAATAAAGGACTGGATTTTGAGATAAGTCATTTTATCCAATGGGAAGAAGCTGATTCCGCCAAAAATGTCAAGCAGGTCACATGACTGCAAATGCAACGTTTGCAAATACTGCAGGAAAAAAATAAGGCATAAAATTTACTAATAGTGCATTTAATGTATTAATAGTATTCTTTGACAACTGAAAATAATTACTCTTATGATAGACTATCACTCGTGGTAGATCAACATACTGGCAAACGAAACAATGAGAAGACCATGGGCGACCCATGGGTAACTGGTTGGAAATCAGTACCAATTTCAAAATACAAAGGTCAAATATATCTAGTTAATGTTTATTCAGTATTGTGTTTTATCTCTGTAAAGTATTTAATTCCCTATATTAATGCTCCTCACCTTAGATCAGCGGTTCTTAACCTATGGGTTGCGACCCCTTTTGGGGTTTAACAACCCTTTCACAGGGGTCACCTAAATACATCCTATATATCAGATATTTACATTACAATTCATAACAGTAGCAAAATTATAGTTATGAAGTAGCAACAAAAATAATTTTATGGTTGAGGGTCACCACAACATGAGGAACTGTATTAAAGGGTCACAGCATTAGGAAGGTTGAGAACCACTGCCTTAGATTAACCCCATGAGGGATCTAGGCAATAATACCCAATGAGTGCTACCTCATACTAAAATCATGTCTAAAGGACATGTAGATAGGACAATAGCTGTACCCACTGCTGATGAGTAGGAAAATAATGAAGAGAAGAAGAGAAATCAGAAGACAGTATGAGAGTGAATAATTATAGTCATTAAAGTCAAGAAACAAACAACAAAAAAAGAAATTCACAAAAACAAAAACATTTAAAAATAGCTATGAAAGATGTCTTTGAGCAGTGGTTCTCAACCTGTGGGTCGCAACCCACAGAAACTGTATTAAAGGGCCGCAGCATTAGGAAGGTTGAAAACCACTGTCTTAGAGAGAAAAGCTGAATTCAAAAATAGATTTCAGGCTCAGCGCCTGTAGCTCAAGCGACTAAGGCGCCAGCCACATACACCAGAGCTGGCGGGTTTGAATCCGGCCTGTGCCTGCCAAACAGTGACCAAACAAACAAACAAAAATAGCCGGGCGCTGTGGTAGGCACCCATAGTCCCAGCTACTTGGGAGGCAAGAGAACCATTTAAGCCCACGAGTTGGAGATTGCTGTGAGCTCTGACACCATGGCACTCTACCCAGGGCAATAGCTTGAGGCTCTGTCTCAAAAAAAAAAAATAGATTTCAGGCTCAGCACCCATAGCAGAGTGGTTAAAGCACCAGCCACATACACTGAGGCTGGCAGGTTTGAACCTGGCCCAAGCCAGCTAAACAACATGACAACTACAACAAAAAAATACCAAGGCATTGTGGTGGGTGCCTGTGGTCCCAACTACTTGGGAGGTTGAGGCAAGAGAATCTCTTAAGCCCAAGAGTTTGATGTTGCTGTGAGCTGTGATGCCACAGCACTCTACCAAGGGTAACATAGTGAGAGACTGTTTCAAAAACAAACAAAAAACAGATTTCATATCAAAGGAGATGTTAGAGGTTCAAGAGTAAATACATTTGAAGGCCAAAAATTAACCAAAAACATATACAATTAATGATATCATGAGTATCAGGGCTATCTACAAAACAGAACTTCCATAGCTCAGGAAACAGGACACAAAGCCATGCTTCTTTAAGAAGTCTGCCTGCATGTGAAGTTTTGGTTCTATAAAAATGGTTATATCCAAGATTACCAAACACCTGAGGTGGCAAAGCACTCATTTCCACTTGAGAACAGTGTGGTCCAAGTGACTGAATCATGCCAATAAAAAAAAAAAAAAAAAAAAAAAAAAAAGTTTTCAAAGGGTTTTTATAGAGAAAATAATTTTAAAATTATTTATTCAATAAAAATGGAATTTTAAAGAGGCGGGTTTTTAAACAATTTAAAATTAAATTAT
>CAUYRH010041378.1:0-56666 GCA_963574655.1 Perodicticus potto | reverse complement strand
TCATGTGAAAGCTATAAATTAGCTTCATAGTAGGGCTGAGTACATTGGATACTTTTTCTTCCATTCTTGAGATACTTTGCTAAGAAGAATGTGTTCCAGCTCCATCCATGTAAACATGAAAGAGGTAAAGTCTCCATCTTTTGTTAAGGCTGCATAATATTCCATGGTGTACCTGTACCAAAATTTATTAATCCATTCATGGGTCGATGGGCACTGGGCTTCTTCCATGACTTACCAATTATGAACTGGGCTGCAACAAACATTCTGGTACAGGTATCTTTGTTATAATGTGATTTTTGGTCTTCTGGGTATATACCAAGTAAAGGAATTATAGGATCAAATGGCAGGTCTGTTTTTAGATCTCTGAGTATTCTCCAAATGTCCCTCAAAAGGAACGTATTAGTTTGCATTCCCACCAGCAATGTAGAAGTGTTCCCTTTTCTCCACATCCACGCCAACATCTCTGGTTTGGGGACTTTATCATGTGGGCTAATCTTACTGGAGTTAGATGATATCTCAAAGTAGTTTTGATTTGCATTTCTCTGATGATTAAGGATAGTGAGCATTTTTTCATGTTTCTGAAGGCCGTGCACCTGTCTTCTTCAGAGAAGTTTCTCTTCAAGTCCTTTGCCCATCCTGAGATGGGATCACTTGTTCTTTTCTTGCTAATATGCTTGAGTTCTCTGTGAATTCTGGTTACTTGTCAGAGGCATAACCTGCAAATATTTTCTCCCATTCTGAGGGCTGTCTGCTTGCTATACTTACTGTGTTCTTGGCCGTGCAGAAACTTTTTAGTTTCATCAGATCCCAGTAGTATATTTTTGATACTGCTTCAATTGCCCGGGGTGGGGGGAGGTCCTCCTCATAAAGTATTTGCCCAGGTCGATTCTTTCAAGAGTTTTCCCTACACTTTTTTCTAGTATTTTTATAGTTTCATATCTTAATTTTAAATCTTTAATCCAGTGTGAGTCTATCTTAGTTAATGGTGAGAGGTGTGGGTTCAATTTCAGTTTTGGTTCTGTGTACTGATTTTGTTATGCTTGAGTCAGGGTTGTAAGTGTGCCCATCACCCAGATAATATTTATTATACTCATTAGATAGGTTTTCACCACCCCTTCCCCATTCTTCCCTTCAAACCTTCACTCCATTAGATTTCCATTGAGTTTTGCTTCCCTCTGTGCACATATGTGCTCATCAGCTAGTTCTAATTCAATAGCAGGTACCTAGGGTGATTTTCCATTCTTTAGATACTTCTCTTAGGACAATGGTCTCCCATTCTATCTAAATTATTGCAAAAGGCCTTAATTCATCCTTATTCATGGCTGCATACTATTCCACACTTTGTTAATCTGCTCATAAATTGATGGGCACTTGAGTTGATCCCACATCTTTTCAATATTTCTATTTTTAGTTCTTTGGAAAACATACCAACTATTTTCCACCAGGGTTATACTAATTTACCCTCTCACCAATGGTCTAGTAAGAATTCCCCATTCACCACATCTTCACCAGCATTTGCTATTTCTTTTTTTGTCTTTTTGCTAATTGCCATTTTAACTGGGGTGAGATAATATCTCATTGTGTTTTTGATTTGCATTTCCCTGGTGATTAGCAATGTTCAGTATTTTTTCATATACTTGTTGACCATTTGTGTGTCTTCATTTGAGAAATGGTCTATTCAGACCATTTGCCCATTTTTTTTTTTTTTTTGTAGAGACAGAGCCTCAAGCTGTCATCCCGGGTAGAGTGCCGTGGCATCTCAGGTCACAGCAACCTCCAATTCCTGGGCTTAGGCGATTCTCTTGCCTCAGCCTCCGAAGTAGCTGGGACTACAGGCGCCCACCACAATGCCCAGCTATTTTTTGTTGCAGTTTGGCCAGGGCCTGGTTTGAACCCGCCACCCTCGGTATATGGGGCTGGTGCTCTACTCACTGAGCCACAGGCGCCACCCCATTTTCCCATTTTTAAACCAAATTATCTGGGGTTTTTTCTGTTGAGTTGAGTTACTTATATGTGCTGGGTGTTAATCCCTGGATTGTTAATTTGCAGTCTAACAATCTCTCTCATTGTGTAGGTTGTCTTTTCATTCTGTTGATTGTTTCCTTGGCTGTGTAAATGTTTTTTAGTTTTATATAATGCCATTTGACTATTTTCTGCTTTTCTTGACCTGTGTTTTTGAGGTCTTACCCCCAAAGTTTTTGCCCAGACCAATGTCCTGAGTGTTTCCGCTGTTTTCTTCTAGTAGTCTCAGAGTTTCAGGGCTTACATGTAAGTCTTTAATCCATTTTGAGTTGATTTTTGTATATGGTGAGAGATAGGACTTTTATTTCATTGATTCTTCTGCTTATGGATATCCAGAATTCCCAGCACTTTTATTGAAGAGTCTGTCCCCTAGGACTGTTCCCAGTATGTTCTTAGTACCTTTGCCTGAATTGGGTATGAATGAGTCGGTTTATTTCTGGGTTGTGTGTTTTGTTTCATCGGTCTGTATGTTTCTTTTTTATCCCAGTACCGTGTTTGGGTTACTCACTATGTAGTATATTTGAAGTCAAATGTGGATACATCCAGCTTTTTTTTTTTTTTTTCTCAAGATTGCTTTGGCAATTTGAGATCTTTTGTGGCCTCATATAAATTTTAGGATTTGTTTTTATGTCTGTGAAGAATGTGATTGGCATTTTGATAGGAATGACTCTATAGATAACTTGGGTAGTATAAACATTTTAATATTAATTCTCCCAATCCATGAACATGGGATATCTTTCCATTTTTTGAGTCCTCTTCAGTTTCTGTCATCAGTTTTATAGTTTTCATGATAGAAATTTTTCATCTCTTTGGTTAAATTTATTCCTAGGTATTTCGTTATATTTCTGTAGCTATTGTAAATGGAATTGCTTTATTGAATTCTTTTTTCAGATTTTTCACTATTGACATATAGAAATGTTACTTTTTTATATCTTATTTTGTATAGTGCAACTCTACTAATTTTTTTTATTAGTTCTAACAGTTTTGTGGTGGAGTCTTCAGGTTTTACAAAATATAAGATCATGTTGTCTGCAAACAGGGACAATCTGACCTCCTCCTTTCCAATTTGGATGCCCCTTATTTCTTTCTTTTACCTAATTACTCTGGCTAAGACTTCCAGCACTTTGTGGAGTAAAAGTGGTGACAGTGGGCATGCTTTCAACTTTTCCCATTTGGTATGATGTTAGCTGAATGCATGTACAATTATGATTTAAAAACAAGCTTGAAGAAAAGGTTTTGTGGTGAGCCATGATAAAGAGACACTCATATGGTGGCCTAGGGGAAATCTGTCCCAGGTGGGGAATGGAGACCTTTTCTTGCCCAAAAGGCAAGAGGGAAGGAGAAGGAATGAGATCCAAGAACTCCGGGCTCCCTGGTGGAGATTTTAGAAACTACTAGGCAAGTTTGGGGATTTACAGCTCCACGGACTGTGGGTCCACCTTCCCGTCTACAAGGAGAGAGTAAAACACCGGTCCAAACAGAAGAGGCCATGGCCTGGGGGGTGGAATTATGGCCACTGGCAGCTTCTTGGCCCTGCGTCCCCCTCTAGATCCCCGTGAACACCCTTGTGGGTGGGGCTATGATTTCCTCAGCCCTGGATACAGGCCTGGGTGATGCTGGGGCTCCACCCTGCACTGACTTGGGGGACTTTGTCCCACTTCCTCTACCAGATGTCAAGACAACACTGACCTTTTTCTTTCCTATTAAAAGGCCACAGACAGGAGTGAAGGCCAAGACTCATTTGTGTTCTGAGAAAAAGATGACATTCTTGCCCCTCTGCCCCCATGTAGGAACAAACAACCCCTTGATCTTGTGGAGAGGCCAGAACCACATCCCAGGCTCCATCTGTCCTTTGGGCTCTGGGCTAATTTCCTTCAACTTATTGGCAAATTCACCGATTCTAATGGCAGCTGCAAACACTTCGTTTTCTTCCTTTGAGTCCCAAGGCGAGAGACACAGGGTTCAGTTTGTGAATCCCTAAATCTGCCTTATCCCCTGTATGCCCAGGTAGTGACAGTTCTCCTGGGTGACTAGAGAGACAGCTGAGGGGGCTTGATGTGTTCTTGGCCCTGAGCTGGGCATTTTACAGCCTGATCACCTTTCTTTCCAGAGTGCGGTCCACAATGGGGTCACCTCAGATGAGGACAATGAGGCTCAGTGACAGGTCCACTCTCCCAGCCGGGAAGCAAAGGTGCCACCTCCACCCAGGGCCGTGCTCAGGAGGGTAAACAGACCCAGGCTGGAGTCAGCCTCTACAGACATATAAGAACCATGTAGGTGGAGGTATCCCCAGATGCAGGCTCACAGGCGGGCTGCAGACGTGGTCTGGGACCTGCTGGCATGGGAAGCCACAGGCAGGAGCCCATGTGTCTGATGGCTTTGAGCTGGGTGGACGGCCTGAGTGGGCCAGTGCTGTCTCAGGGACCAGCAAGTGAGAAACTTCTGGGGGCACAGCAGCGATGATTGCACCTCAGCCTGGCTGTGGCAAATTCTCCCACGCAAAACCGAGACACAGGGACCTTGGGCACTTGTCCCTGGTCACAAGCTTTAATAGCAGAGTCAAGGCAGGTGCATCTGAAGCTGACTACCAGGCTCCATCTCTGCTGCCACTCCATCCTTCCAGCCAGGAATCAGCTGTCACTCTTCTGGCACCACAGGTTGCACATAACCTGTCAGTGAGTCCAGAAGGCTCCACCTCCAGAAGGATCTAGAATCTTCTCCTCACCTTTACAGCCCTGAGCCGTGGCCAGCAGATGGGTCTCACAGGCATCTCCCCCATCTCTGCCCTGGCTGGACCCCCACCCAGCTTTCTTTGCAACGCACTTGTTACCGTCCAGCTTCTGTGTGTCTGCTCAGCTCTCCCCATAGGAACGTGAGCTCCACAAGAGCAGGGCTCTTTGTTTTCCTCCCTGTGGGAGTGCCTAGAGTGAGGCAGATGCTTGGGGGACAGGTGCCAAATGGTGCTGAAAGATACGTGAAGGACGCATGACCTGATTTAAATTCTGAGCAGCCTTCCCTGGAAAATGACTAGAAAAAGGGGTGCTCTGACGATGGGGAGCAGAGAGATGCCGACTTGGCAGTGGTGGCACCTGTTCATTGGGATCTGCAGAGAGCAGGTGTTTGCCATCCATTGTTGCACCTCAGGAGCTAGCAGGCACCCAGTCCTCCAAAGCCTTTGTTCAATAAGTATTAACTGGACCCTTGTCATGGACATAGCTGTGGACACCCTGAGAAGGATACAGATCCATGGTCCTGCTCCCACCAGAGCTCATCGCTGGTACAGAAGCAAGCATGGGGGTGTCAGGGTAGGGCCTGGAGGGGTTGGGGTGCGAGTAAGAGTTGGTCTGGGAACAGCCCCTGGAGGAGAAGTTGGATGGACAATGAGACGAATAGTGTTAGCGGCAAAGGGAACAGCCTATGTGAAGGCTCTGAGCGGGAGGCCCAGCTGTCCCCTGTCCTTGGAGGGGCCAGTGAGATTCTGGGAGGACATTACTCGCCTCTTCACATAGCGAGTTTAAGCCCGGGAGGGCTGCTACTCTTTTCAGCTGAGATGTTCCAGAGCAGCTGTTGGCGTTGTTCACGCATCTCAGTGGCCTGGCATGTGGCCACTGAAGAGAAGTGGGTGAGTGGAAGCATCCAGATCCTGCTCATTGTTTTGTTTGGTTCTGGCATGTGTGTGTGTGCGTGTGTGTGTGTGTTTAAGGAAAAACAGCTGCAAGACCAAGAGAAAATGGATGTTTTGGAGAAACTTCTGATACTTATAAACTCAGGGCCGGGCTTTAGAACAATCCTTGCTCGTGGGGCTGGTCACAGCAATCCCACACACAGCTGAGCCGAACTACCTCGTCCAGGGCGAGGGGCAGAACCACAGCCGCAGCAACGACAGCCTGGCTCCGTGGACCTCAGGCTTGGGCCAGTACAAGCTCTTCCTTCCTTGTCTTGGAGACCAGATCCCACCCCACCGGGCAGAGGCCTCAGTCCTGCCTCACTCCGTGAGTCCCCCACACTCTCACAGGAGCCCAGGCCCCTGCCAGTCTGAGCCCCAGGACAGGACACAGCCACAGTGTGGCCTGGGATCTCTGCCCCGAACCTCCACCTGCCTCGAGTGCGCTCAGTTTCCCCAGACCATGCCCTCCTTCCTTGCCCCGATTGCGGCATAGCAGTCATGGAAGCAGCAGTTACTATCTAAGGAACGTTGGTCTAAGCTGGGCCCGTTATCTCCCCAAGTTCTCGCAGGAACCCCTTCCTTCTGCCCGGACAAGGATGCTGCCCTGGTTTACAGATTTGGAAACCGAGGAGCCACAAGTTTGCATTCCTTGCCTGGACCCTGTAGTAGACCCTGGAGCCCTGACGTGTTCCTTTCCCTCCTTTCCCACCGGGGCTAGGAAAGGAGAAAGAGGCAGCAGGGCTTGGGGGAAGGTTCAGGACTGGAAAGACCAGGCAAGGATCCAAGCTGGGTCCTGAGGTCTGTGCAGGGAGCACAGGGCTGCTGAAGTCTCTGAGTAAAGAGTCCCAGGGCTCCCCCAGCTCCCAGGCAGGGTGCGATGGTAGAGGTTTAGGAGGTCACAGAGGTGGCCCTGACAGAGGTCTGGGGTATGTGTAGGGGCATGGGATGGCTGGATGGGAGGGGAGGACGAGAGGGGGACCTGGGAGAGGTTAGGAGACTGGATTGATAAGGACCCAGTTGGCCAGTTCGTGGACCTTTTCCTGCACCTATGGTGACTAGGGGACAGAGAAGGCGCTTTGGTTTCCCCATATAGCCCTCTCTTGGCTGGAGGCTGCAGCCCCACCCAGGCGAGATAGGACACTGGCCCTTGGATCCTTGACAGCACCAGGTACCTAAGGGACCGAGGATGACCCTGGGCGTCTGGCTGGGGTCCCAAGAATGTGCCCTTCCCAGAATGTCATAAACTATGCAGAAGGGGGAGGACAAGCTCTGGTCCTTTGCAACCCGATTGCTATTGTCTGAGGGAGGTCAGAAGCCATGGTTCTGGCACCTGCCCAGCACTCTCTGTCCACTCTGCCCCCAGACACACGGGGTTGAGATGGACAGGGTCTGAGGGAGCAGAGGACGAGGCCCCCTTTCAGCCCAGCTCCTGAAGAGCTGCACCCCTCTCAGGAAACACACATGCAGATCAGAACTATGGGGGTTTCTCTTTCTACCTATTAAATTAAGAGGTTCTGAAACAGCAATGCCTGGTGCTGAGGGGCTGGCTCATTCCATGGACTGTTACGTGGCTATTTAACAAGACCCATGGAGTACCACATGGTGCCAATCAAATGCCCATGAAAGAAACAAGAGGAAAAATGATCTAACTACAAGACTACAATTACGTTCAGAAGGTCACTCCAGGAAAAGGTCTGCCGTGCCTCCCCCTCCAAATGACAGCAGCTGGTGTTTGCGGGTGAGGGGTGGGCTCTGGTGATTGTTTCCTTGATTTTGCAGTTTATGCAACGTGTTTCTGTTGTTTTGTGATTTTTAAAGAGACGCTTTCACTGAGACAAATGATCTCAGATGTAAGGCTCGTGAGTTCAAACTCTCATTTTGGTAGATGGGGATATTGAGGCATAGATGGGAAAGGTCACCCAAGGCTCCGGGACAAGAAGGAGAGTTCAGTCCAATGCACGGCATGCTGCTCCCCCCATGTGGCTGGACAGGGGCCCCCAGGGGAGTGTGGGTGGGCTGAGGGGTAAGTGCTCAAACTAAGGTTGTTCTTCTTGAGTCAGAATTGCTCCTCAACACCCCTGCCCCTCTGGGCCAAGGAAAGGTGTGGGCCTGGTCCCAGCCGCCCTGGCTCAAATAGGAAAGGGGGCATATCTCAAAAGAAGGAATCTGATGGCTGATTGATCAAGTTGGAGAGAGGTTCTACTTCATCAGCCATTGGAAGATCCAGTTCCAACCACAATGAAGTCCTTCTGCACACCTGTTAGGGGGACACAGTGAGAAGGCTGGGACATGCTGGTGAGGTGTGGGGCAGGGGAGCCCAGGGTGGAGCCACAGGAGCAGGAGGTGGGACACTGTCTCTGGAAGATAGTTGTGAGGCTGTGCCCCCCACACACAGACCAGAGACCCAGCAGGTGACACCTGCGTGAGAAGGTGGGAGTAATTCTACTTGCAGCCCAGCTGCTGTCCCCAGGAGAGGAGTAAATTCACTGCCTGCGTCCACACAATGGGAAACCACATGGCAGAAGTTACACCCCACCAGGGTTCGGTGAAAATATATTTCCACATGTACAAAGATGGAAACAGGCAAAATTACTCTATGCCATGGGTGGCCCCTGGGGTGGAACAGAGCAGGAAGCAACAGCAGGTTCACAGCCTGTGTAGGGTGTGACAGGGGGACTGAAAGGTGCTGGGGGCGCCTTTCGGTGTGTACTGTTCCTCGAGGAATGGGTGGGACAGTTGGGGCTCTGCGCTGTGGGTTCCCTGCATGCTCCGTCCTGCCCTGTCCTCCACAAGAGCTGCTGGAAGTTCTCAGGCCTCGTTTCTGCTTGGGCCAGGAGCAGAGGCTAGAGGAAAAGCTTGTGATCGGGATGTCACCCTAACCTGATGAGTTTCTATGGGTCAAGAATCGGAACAGAAGCTGGGCGGCACCTGTGGCTCAGTCAGTAAGGTGCCGGCCCCATAGCCCAAAGGTGGTGGGTTCAAACCCAGCCCCAGCTGAACTGCAACAACAAAAAAAAATAGCTGGGAGTTGTGGCAGGTGCCTGTAATCCCAGCTACCCAGCTACTCGGGAGGCTGAGGCAAGAGAATAGCCTAAGCCCAGGAGTTGGAGGTTGCTGTGAGCTGTGTGACGCCACGGGACTCTACCGAGGGCGATAAAGTGAGACTCTGTCTCTACAAAAAAAAAAAGAATCGGACCAGAAGCAGCTGGCCTGTGCTGTCTGCTGAGGTCTGGGAGAGAGGACCCAGCAGTGCAGCAGAGCTGAGGAGTGGGAGCAAGCAGACCTCTCACTGTGGGGGTTTCGAGGCCCTGTGGGGTTCCCATCCCCCAAAGACATGTCCCCCACACAGAGGGCTTTGAGGATAGCAGCAGAGTTTGCCGCAGAAGCAGGGGCAGCTGCTGGTGAAGTAGCAGGGCACCCCCACACACAGGCCTTGAATCATACCCCCATCCCTCCACAGCTGGCAGTCAGTCTCAAGTCAAGCTGGCCTGGAGCACAGGAGAGGACGTGGGACTCAGCATAAGCTGGAGATTAAAAAGTCAAAGCGGAAAGACTCTGAACACCTGACCCAGATGGATGGCAAGTGTGAGAAAGGAGGATCTCCAGGCCTCTGGGAACCCGGCCCACGGACCACCCAAGCTGCAGCAGTGCCCAGGGGCTGCTCAACCAGCACATCCCCACACCGCCTTGACTGGCAGGGTTAAAGGGGCCTTTGGAGATCTGTCTCTCCCACAATTTTGCAGATGGGAAAACTGAGGCCCAGAAAGGGCCAGGAACTGGCCCCTAACTCGAGGAACTGGGTCTAGGCCCTGGCATCCAGCGTCCTCCTGCCAACACAAGCGCGCCCAGGGCAAGTGTTCTGGAACACACAGGGCAAAGCACAGGAACAGTGAGGGAAGGCAGGATGGAGGTCACAGCTGGGCTTGGCAGAGCTGTCCTCTCCAAGCAGTGAGCACAAACACATCAGCTTGGCTGAAGTGGTTGCCAACTGCAGGCCAGAGGCAGGAGGGCCTGCCTGGTCACACACTGCTTTCTGGATTCTGAGGCCTCTGTGGCTGAGGGTCTGCAAGGTAAATGCGGACGTGAAGAAGCTGTCCCTCTCAGGGGAGAGAGGGGGGCTCAGAGGGGCGGGGTGTTTCAGAAAGGAAAATGTGTCCCAACACCAGGATGTGTGTGGCAGCAGGAATGCGTGTTCTGCTGGAGGAAAAGAAACCCCAGGATGGTACCTGTAGCTCAGTGGCTAGGGCGCCAGCCACATACACTGAGCCTGGAGGGTTCGAACCCAGCCCGGGCCTCCTAAACAACAATGACAACTGCAATAAAAAATTAGTCAGGTGTTGTGGCAGGCGCCTGTTGTCCCAGCTACTTGGGAGAATGAGAAAGAGAAAGAGAATCGCCTAAGATTCTCTAGAGACACCACGGCACTCTACCCAGGATGACTGCTTGAGATTCCATCTAAAAGGAAGGAAGGGGAGGGAAGGGGAGGGGAGGGGAGGGGAGGGAGGGAGGGAGGAAGGAGAGAGAGAGAGAGAGAAAAGGAAGGAAGGGAAGGGGAGGGGAGGGGAGGGGAGGGGAGGGAGGGAGGGAGGGAGAGAGGAGAGAGAGAGAGAGAGAGAGAGAGAGAGAGAGAGAGAGAGAGAGAGAGAGAAAGAAAGAAAGAAAGAAAGAAAAGAAAGAAAGAAGCCCCACCAAGAAGTGGCCTAAACAGGTGGGTGTTTATCCCATCCATGGAGAAGTCTGCAGTGTGCACCGCAGCTAGAGGACTCTGGCTGCTTTTTGTCTTTTTCTCCTCCCTGTTCAGGGGTCCCCACTGTCTTAAAACAGGCTTCACCTTTCCGGGCAGGTAAGTGGGTGAGACCTACCTCCCTGTGACCCTAAAACTCCCCCAGAAACCCCATCCCCAAACCTCTGATCACACCTCATTCCCAGACCTGGGCAGCACAGTGTATTGTCAGCTGGGGCAGCCAGAGCATGGGGTCTGGGGCTGGTGATTTAGACAACAGGCATTTATTTCTTATAGTCCCGAGGCTAGAAATCAAAGATCAAGGACACAGGGCCAGCTGCGGTGCCTCACGCCTGAAATCCTAGCACTCTGCGAGGCGAAGGTGGTGGATTGCTTGAGCTTACAAGTTCGAGATCAGCTTGAGCAAAAGTGAGACCCTGTCTCTACTAAAAATAGGCAAACTGCGGCAAGAGAATCACTTAAGCCCAAAAGTTGGAGGTTGCTGTGAGCCATGATGCCATGGCACTCTACCCAGGGTGATAGCTTGAGTCTCTGTCTTAAAAAAATAATCAAGGAGCAGGCAGGGCTGGTTTCTCCTGAGTCACCTCCCCTTGACTTGTAGTAGTTGCCTTCTCCCTGTGTCCTGACCTGGTCATCGTCTGTCATGTCTGAGTCCTACTCTCCCTTCTTACAAGACACCAGTCGCACTGGGTCAGGGCCCACCCTAACGACCCATTTCCCTTAATGACCCCCAGAAGGGGCCTGTCTCCAAACACAGACCCAGCCGCCTGAGGTCCTGAAGTTAGGACTCAACATGAGGATTTGGGGGACACAGTTCTGCCACAGCACAGGAGGGAACGGGGAGCCAGGCATCTCAGCCTCCCACCCCACACGGAGAAGGCCTGCTGCCAGCTCTCTGCAGCTGGGTCCACCAAGCCGGCCCTGAGGCGGGAACCTGTGTGTGGCAGTGCAGGCCCAGCCCCCAGACTCTGTGAGCTCCTGCTCCTGAGATGACTGCCTTATCTAGACTAAGATTTCAATCAGTGAGGAGTTTTAGCTGTGAAATAGATTCTACCTGCCATGGTGGAAGGTTGGCGCAAAGGTTTGGAGCGTCACTGGGGGCCTGAGTCAGCTGGAGCTTCTGGGCCTGCTGCCCTTTATGAAGCAGCAACCATGAACTGGGCCCAGAGCCAGGTGCTGGGAGCACAGAGGGGACGAGTCGGGGGCAGAGACCTGGGGGCTGCGGGGGCAGGGTATGGTGAAGGGAGTTCACCAGGGGTCTGGAGGGAAGACACATCAGACAGAGGGAAGGGTGCCTGCAACGGCCTGGGGTTGTGAAAGGGCCTAATAGTCAGGAGTTGGGCTGTGGGCCTGAGGCCATTGGGAGACTTGGAAGACTCTATGGGGAGAGATGAGCTCCAGTTTGTGTTTGGCAGGAGCCCTCTGGCTGCACTATGGAAAGAAGAATCAAAGTTGGGGAGATGGGGGGATAAGGGGGGGATGAGGCTACTGCCCCATGCGGAGGAAGGGAGGGGAGGGGAGGAGAGGGCTGCGGTCTGAGTGGAAGTGGGTGGGGGGAGGTAGGCCATGGAGGCAGGACAGAGGAGTGACCCGTCAGAACGTGAGAGTGACTGAAGTGAGAAGGAGGCAGGGGGGATGACACTGCACAGCCCGTGTGACCGAATGGTCATCATTGCTTAATTAACTTCTCAAAGTTGCATTAAGAGGCCCTAAGAAATGGCACTCATGCCCTTGTCCTGCCTGTGTGGCCCTGGGTCTGCCTCTCGGGGCTCCTCAGGGTACAATGCACCTGCCTTTCCCCTCTGGGTTCTCAGGGCCAGGGAGGAGAGTGAGGCCCAAGTCCCCCTGCACTGACCACCACTTCTCAGCTTGGGACTTGCCCAGACCTTTTCTCCCGGATCGGTCCCTACACGTCCCTCTACTCCTGCTGTGCTGATGGGTCCCTCCTCTACTCTGTCACCTACAGGGGTCATGTGACCCACTGAGCCAACTCAGTGCAGTGGAGGGGCTGGGGTTCACCAGGTCGCATAGCCAGGGGCCTGGCACAGTCTCCACACACAGCTGATGCTCACGAGACTCTCCTCACAGCCCACTCCAGACATACAGTGTGATGGTAGCTGAAGTGGTTAATGGGCTGCCTGGTAGGAGGCAGTAGAATTTGCCAGCATGTGTTGCAAGAGTTTTCCTGGAGGCCTCTCTTCCCAGGATGTTGGCACTGGAGGCCTGGGCTTTCTCACTGACTCCTCACGCACCTCCCAAGACAAGGCCTGACCCACTGGATGGCCATGACCTCAGAGGATGCTCTGCACCCCCTGAGATCTCAGTGACAAGGAGAGAGCCTACCCCTCTGGGGTGGATCAGCCGCCAGGGCTAGGCAGCAAGCCACACATCCTCCAAGGCCACAGGCTGGATAGACAGTCCTGATGACGGGACAATCCCTGGAGCCCCAGGAACCGCTGGGAGCTTGGAAATTGATCCTGTTGAACTTTGGCACAAGAAATGATTCCAGTGCCCCTCCAAGTGGTGTGTTTTGGGAGGTCAGAGGCCCAGAGGGACCAGGGAGGTTCCTGGGTGGCAGGCAGACCTGGATACCCACCTGAGGGTCAACCCTGTGTCTTCCTTGCAGGATGTTACCGAGACCACCTGGGCTGGAGGACAAGCACTGCTGAGTGCCCTGTGCAGGCTAGACACTGCACAATCCAGGGGAGTTACGCACATAAGTCATCCCCCATGGCCATCTTGTGTTCAAATGTAGCAGCTCTGCTAGATCTGGAAAATACCAAGCAACTGCGGTGGTGATGGGGAGGTGGAGGGGGTCCTGGGGAGATGAGGAGGAGCTGTGGAGGCGGGGGAAGGTTGGGGAGGAGGGAGGGGTGCTAGTGGATGTTGGCTGCCACCGCCCTCTCATTTCTTTGGAGCTTATCATCCCAGAGCTTCAAGGTCACACCAGGAAAGCCTGGTACCCAGGTGGGGCCTGGGGAGTGTGGAAACTACCCTGGTGTTAGAAGCAGCAGGGAAAGAAAATCAGTCCCCAGTGGCTGGGGTGTAGGGGATCTTCTCCAGCCTGGCTTCAGGAAGACAGTGAGCAAACACAGACCAGACGCGCGTCTGCTGCCAGCAGCTGGGCAGGAAGCTGCCTGCCTCCTGGCTGTGCCCACAAAGGGCTCTTGTCCCCTGGGTTGGGCCGGTGTTACAGCTTTCTAAACAGCCTGTCCCCCTGGCATGTCGGCCAGGCAGACTTGGGGTGGGACACCATGGGCGGGTTTGGGGAGCATCGCCCCAGATCTGGGTCCTCCTCCTCTTTTCCTTCCTCCTCCTCCTCATCAAGGCCCAAGATAGAGAAACTGAGGCAGGGCCTCACCTGAAGGCTCTCCCAAGATGCCTCCCCACTCCATGCCTTTCTGTGACAGGGGTAGGGAGAGGGTCAAGGTGAGGCTCCTAACTGCAGAACTCCCAGCTGGCACACCTGGGCCTGTGTCTTTTTTTTTTTTTTTATTGTTGAATCATAGCTGCCCACATTAGTGCAATCAAGGGGTACAATGTGCTGGTTTCATATACAATCAGAAACATTTTCATCAAACTGTTTGACATAGCCATCATGTCATTTTCTTAGTTATTGTATGACGACATCTGTATTCTGTATTTAGTAAGTTTTGCTGGGCTTGTGTCTTGATGGTACTGGTAAGGGGTCCTCACACTGAAACTTCAACATCCTATCTGCCCCAAATACTCGGAAAGAACCACCAGACTCTTGTTCTGTGGCACATGGAATTTGTTCCCTGGTGTCTCCATGAACTTCAGCCCACTCTTAGAATCAAGGCTAGCAGTGCCTTTGAGATGGTGGAGGGGAGGAACCTTCCAGAAGGAAGAGTTTGCTGCAGAACATCCAGACAGAACACAGGCACCAAATCACTCCGCACCCCATGACTTTTGTTCTTTGTACACCAGGGATCATGGCACCTCCTTTCTACTCAGGGAATGTCGGCACTGGAATGCCAGTGCCCCTCTTGTTCCCAGTCCTATGGGAGCTCCTGTGGTCACTGGCCGTGGTTCGGAGAAGAGACCAGATAGTGGCAGCGAGGGGACTGCAGGCTGGTCACTCAGGCTCTCTGAACATCAGTCTCCTCATCTGGAAAATGGAGGTCACGCTCCCCCTGTGACGCACAGGGCAGTTATATTCCATGATGGGAATGAGAGCACCTGGAACTTAAAAAGTGCTTGCAGTCTCTCTCCAGCGGCAGGCAGGCCATTGCACTGTGGAGCCTGGTGAACTTGAGTTTGCATCCCAGCCCCTGGCTGTGCTACTCTAATTGGTTAGAGCCACGTCCTCACTGGGGGAGGGACAGCCCAGGCCCCCAGGCTGGTGGGAGAGAAAGTGAGATGGTCTCCGCACCCCCAGGGCCAGGCTCACACGCCTCCTCTGGCTTCCCCACGTGGCCCTGCACCATCCACATGGCAAAGTTCCCTGAATGCCACATGTCCTCTTTTGACCTCAGCCTTTTCTTCTGGGCAGTGGCAGCCTAGACCAGAAGCTGGAATCTGGCCTGTGGGAGTGATCTGCCCACTGTCACCAAACACTCTCAGGTTTGGTGTCTTCATTTGAAGTGAGTGGCACTGTCTGGTCCTTCTGGGCTCACAAAAATCCCAGATGGGATGAATGATTGGGCATTATCAGCCTGCTGGGGAGCCACCACCCCAGGGGTCCACAAACTGGTGGCCTCAACAGTGGGCAGTTGTTTTCTCAAGGTCTGAGGTCACAGTGTAGCTGGAGCAGCTTTCTCCTGGGGCCTCTGCCCTGGGCTTGTAGACGGCTGTCTCCCCACCATGTCCTCACATGAGTGAGGCAAAGGGTGGACCCTCTGTGGGTGTCTGTGTATCAATGTCCTCTTCTTGTGAGGACAACAGGCATGTTGGGTTAAGGCCCACCGTAACGACCTCTTAAAAAGCCCTGTCTCTAAGTCTTGGAGGGTTTTGACGTACAGATTTAGGGAGGACACAAAACCCAATGACCTTGTGTGGTCATTGTTCTGGGAAAGGACTTGAGAAGCTTGGTGTTCTGAGGGGAGGCCTGGGACTGGGAAGGTCTTTTCTGTCAACCTCTTCCCCTCCAGGAGAAACCCAGGGGTGTCCCTTGCCCTGAATCTGCTTTCTCCACACTGACCTCATTTCTGGAGGGATCCAGAGGAATCCACCTGCATTTCTGTCCATGTCCTTATCTCCAGGGGAAAACCCACTTCCTATACCTTTCCTGGGAGTCCCAGCAGCTTCAGGGTCTGTAGTCACAGTCTTTCTTCAGTACTCTGCCACTTTAGACTCGATTTGCTGGATGCCATTATAAACGCATGCCTTAGAAAAACCCTCAGTTATTGTAACAGGCAAGCGGGTATCTCTAGAAAGAGTGTTTGTCCATTTATTAAGACAGGAAATCAGCTGAGCACAGTGGCTCACGCCTGTAATCCTAGCACTCTGGGAGAATGAGATGGGTGGATTGCTTGAGCTCAGGAGTTCAAGACCAGCCTGAGCAAGAACGAGACCCCATCTCTTACAAGTAGCTGGGCATTGTGGTGGCACCCGTAGTCCCAGCTACTCGGGGGGCTGAGACAAGACTAAAGGGGTCTCTGAAAAGCAAAAATCAGCCTCTGCCTATTATTCAGAGAGAACTCTGTAAAGCAGAGAGCAGCCCTGAGAGAAGTGGTCAAAATTAATAAAGCAGAGCATAGGGCCGGAGAAGATTAATGTAGGAATGAACTTATTCAAAGGCAGACGGAACAGCAGGGCAGAGAGTGTCTGTGAAAGCGTATGTACAGAATGAGACAGAGTCAGGCAGGTTAAGGAGGACGTGACAAAGCCATTCTCTCTGTTTTGTAAGTTTAGCTCCCACGCTAATGGTATCAACCTTGGATAGTTTAGGTAAATTGATTTAAAAAATTAACTGTAGAAGTCAAATGTTTCTTATTATTTATCGTTTATTTATTTATACATTTCTAGGCTGCTTATGTGAGCTAAAGTTACGATAAGAATAGAAAAAAAAATAAAAAATTAACTTTAGAAGTCAAATGTTATAGTAAGTTATCCTAAGTTATCCTCAAACTTAATGTAGTCTTTACTTTGAACTATACAAATGAAGAAAAAAAATGACACATTGGGAAAGGGCAGCTTCATGTGTATGAGAAGTAGAAATTTGAGTAAGGATTGGGGAGCCGTTTCAGTCACCCGTCTACTCCGAAGCCTCGTCTTAACTGCCGTAGAGCTTTTTATGTCTATCAATAATCTCCGAATACTCTAACGTGGGGTGTATTCCTTATTACGTCCTGGTTGTCCTGTCTGCTCAAAAAGAGCGTGCCAACGAGAGCCTCTGGCCAGGGCACTCCCTGGAAGGAACGTGGATGGCTCGCCTGTCAGGGTGACAAGCCGGTTTTCTGTTTTATGACTCTCTTTTTTACAAGGGACAGTCCCCTTCCCTAGTCTGTTTCTGTGACTTTGTGTTCATTCGTGGCGAGTCTTTCAATTCTTTGACCACCCTAAAACCTGCTGTTTAAAACTCTAACACACGTTCCAGAGGATCACTTAATCCCAGGAGTTTGAGGTTGCTGTGAGCTGTGCCATCACAACACTCTATCCTACTCAATGGAGCGAGACATAGTTTAAAAATAATAAGATTCCTGGGCGGTACCTGTGGCTCATTGAGTAGGACGCTGGCCCCATATACTGAAGGTAACTGGTTCAAACCCGGCTTCAGCCGAACTGCAAAACAGAAAAATAGCCGGGCATTGTGGCGGGCGCCTGAGATCCCAGCTACTCAGGAGGCTGAGGCAAGAGAAATCACCTAAGTCCAGGAGTTGGAGGTTGCTGTGAGCTGTGATGCCAACACACTCTACCGAGGGCGATAAGGTGAGACTCTGTCTCTACAAATAATTAATAATAATACTAAGATTCCTACCACTCCAGGAGCCACACTCGGTGCGTGATTTGGAGTACTCTCAGCGTTAACATGGCCATGATTTCAGAGCACTTCGGCTGGGATTCTTGTCTAATGCTGCATGAAGTTCGAAGTCTGCAAGGTGCATCCTAAGGGCATCAAAGGAAAAGAGGGAGCAGACAGATTGGATTTCCATTTAGGATTTATCAAGCGGTCATAATAAGGATTTCATGTAAATCGTTATACTTAATGTACATGCTGAAAATTTAATGTAAATAGTATGCCATAACTTTGTAAAGAAAGCAATGATATTATATATTGGTAAAACAATTAGCCAAGGCTATGAACTAGTTAGTGGGGACTAAGGGAAAGTTAAGAGAGGAATGTCGATTTCCCAACCCATGCTTTTAACTTTTCCAGTAAACTACTTGAAAGATGATGAGAAAAACAAATACACAGAAATGGATTATAAAGAGGATAAATTTATGATAGAAAAGACTTCCACATCCATTTTATGAATGTGAAATCCTTTGCCTGGTTTGGGTTCCTGGGTACAGTGGTAAACGAGGGAAAGAAGGAAGCCGCTCATATTTTTCTCCTAAGGTAGTGATTTCCCTGTCTATAGTACATGTATATGGAGCTAGTGCTTTTTTGTTGTTGTTGTTAGAGTATCACCATGTTGCTCTCTGTAGAGTGCTGTGCTGTCATAGCTCACAGCAACCTCAAACTCTTGGGCTCAAGTGAATCTCTTGCCTCAGCCTCCCAAGTAGCTGGGACTACAGGTGGCCTCCACAATACCTGGCTATTTTTTGTTCAGTTGTCATTGTTGTTTAGCGGGCCTGGGCTGGGTTCAAACCCACCACTCTCAGTGTATATGGCTGGTGTCCCACCCACTGAGTTACGAGTGTCACCCTGGAGCCAGCGCTTTTTTACAAGGAGATGAACTCTTCCTTCCTCCCCAGTCTCCAGTTTAAACTGTAGTTAAATGTAAGTCATTTGTGAATGGGCTATAACATTCGGAGGCCATCTCTGAAGTTTTGGGGTCTCTTATGACTTTTTAGCCAACATGTGGTTTGTGGCTGCAGTCGTTGGATGGAGTGATTAGGATCAGAAGATCTACTTCCAAAATGAGCCACTCAAATAGCTATGGGGAGAATATCTCAGTGTCCCCCCATGCGAGTCTGCTTATAGTACCATCTGTCCTGAAAACCAGCTTGTCTCTGAGAAGTGATCCCAGAATCACTGGACGCTGCACCATCTTGTATGACTTACCCTGAGAAGTTACACCTACAGTTTCTGGAAGTCAGCTGTCCTTCTTGTGAAAAGATCCTGTGCAAGTCTGTGGATACCAAGAGGCAGGGATAGTTGATGGCTATCTGACAGCTGGTTACCCTAAAGCTTTACGGTAAATAATACAGGAAAGGTACATGGTTTGTGTCATATAATAATAGATGGTTTTGCTTACAATGGTTGAATAAAAATCATAAACTAAGTGGAATCCAGCAAAGCATAGGGAGATCTAACCCAGCAGTACCACATCCATAGATTTCCATCCATAGGAAGCCACTGTGTTTTGTTTGAAGTCTCCTTGAGGACACTGCTTAGAATGATACTCTCCAGGTGCTAAAATGAGAACTGGGAGAGAAAATAAAAGAGAAGTTCTGCAGAAACTGCTTTCACTCCTGAACTTATCATGTCAATAATGAGAAACCAAAAAGATTCACTCCTATGAGAAATAAAGGGCTCCCCAAGAATCTGCGCAACTGACAAGGAAATCCAATGTCATCTGAAGGCTCGGGCCCTTCTGCTACCGGTGCCCCCGGCTCGTATGAATGGCGGGGTATTCGGCATTAAACACGGGTAAGGGAACTGTGGACACTCAGTTCTGAAACAAGTTTGCTTGCCTCTAGAAACATGATGATACTGTCTAAATTCTACTGCCTAGAAGCAAAAAAGAAAAAGAAAAAATTTATAAAGGGATTATTCTTTATTTGGGAGTTTATCTCAAACCGCACTGAGAAATCTTATTCTTCATAAAATGGGGGAAGTTACTCTTCTAGAAAATATATTAATGTCATGGAACAATATTGTTCAAGCTTGAGTGATAGAAAAAACTCCATTTGAATTGGCAAAGTCAGGAATTCCTGAGTGTAGACTGATATTATTTTTAATATAATGCTATTTTTACATGTAAGGTAAGGTAACAAAATTATATATGAGCTCACAGCACAAATGATCAGAAAGGGTAACTTTTAAAAATAATTAAACACAAAAAGTCACTCAAATAATGGCATTTAAGTTAGGAATAGTTCATGTTTACAAATGGAGTTACTTACAAAATAAGCATTTTACAATATGCTACAAATTCAGCACATCTCTGGAGCTATATACCGTGAGATAACTCAAATCTTTCATCACTTCATGTATTGAGATTACTGCCATGCCCTTTATTGAGCAATCGTGGCAGAATTTGGCCTTTAGTTGACACAAATGAATCATATACTATTGAGTCTGTCTCTATTTTATTTTTAACAATTACGTTTTAATGGTAAACTAGTATCTATTGCTAAAATAATTGCAAACAAAGTTTCTAAGTGGATAATATAATGCCTTGATTTTAATATACTATAGAATACTGGGGCATCCAATCCAATCAATCCCACATGAAAACATTTAACATGTAATTGATGTGTGTTTGCGTATATATTGATTTAGATTAGCATGGACATTAAAATAAAAATGCGTAAAACAAATAAACATTGTTGATCCCCAAGTAAATGTTTGGGAGAAATGGAAGAACAAGAAAAAGTTGTTCTTTTGTCTGAATTAAAGTGAGGATGGGAGTAAACAAAACACATAAGGAGTAGGTGAGAAAATAGCTGTGAGGAATATGGAATGATGGCCCCAGAAGGCGGCGCCCTGAGCTCAGTCATTAGGGTGACAGCCAAAGACACCCAGGCTGGTGGGGTCAAACCCAGCCCGGCCTGCTAAAACAACAAAGACGACCATAACAAAAAACCAGCCAGGCATTGTGGCCGGCACCTGTAGTCCCAGCTACTTGGGAGCCTGAGGCAAGAGAATCTCTTAAGTCCAAGACTTTGAGGTTGCTGTGAGCTGTGACGCCACAGCACTCTACCCAGGGTGACAGCTTGAGACTCTGTCTCAAAAACAACAACAAAAACAAACAAAACCCAGAAATACCTGCCATGAGGGAGGCACTCTATGTAAAGAATGCTTTGAGGTTCTGTGGAGCCTGCACCTGATAAATAGCAACAGCCAGAGTCCCAGTACTGCAGTCTAGTTTTCTCTATATTTCTTTTCTACATTTTTAAACTTTATTTGAATTAATATGAGGGTACGATATTTAGGTTATGTTGTTCTCACTTCCAGGATAAAGTTCTGTTTGTAGAAGAGCCCCTGACCCAGGGGGCGTGTTACCCACCCTCACAATGAGCACTTTAGCTGAGACCCCTTCCCACTTCCCTCTACCCCAGAACTGGACTATATCAATGTTTTATTGCTCTTAGGAACATGTAATTGTTTATATATTGATTTCTTACTATGGAGTATGTTTGGATATTTATTTTTCCATTCTTGAGATACTTTACTAAGAAGAATGTATTTCAACTCCATCCAGGTAAATCTAAAAGATGTAAAGTCTCCATCTTTTTGAATGGATGAATAATATTCCAAGGTATACCTAGACCACCATATTTTGATCCATTCATGGGTTGATGGGCACTTGGATTGCTTCCACGACTTGGCTATTATGAATTGAACTGCGATAAACATTCTAGTGCCCATGTCTTGTGGTAAAAAGATTTTTGCTCCTCTGGGTAGATGCCTAGCAATGGATTGCAGGGTCAAATGGAAGGTCTGCTTTTAGATCTTTAAGGATGCTCCATGCTTCTCTCCAAAAAGGCTGTATTAGTTTGCAATCCCACCAGCAGTGTAGAAATGTTCTCTTCTCTCCACATCTGGTGTTTTAGGACTTGTGATGTGGGCTGATCTTGCTGGGGTTAGGTGATATCTTAGAGTGGTGTTGATTTGCATTGCTCTGATGATTTACAGAATAGTTTATCTTACCAAAACCAAATACACATTCTTCTCATCAGCCCAGGGATTAATCTCCCAAAATGTCTCTATATTTCTTTTGTAGGAGGTATATTGGCTGGAGAAAATATTCTGGTAAATCCCTGCAAATTGTGATTTATGAAGAAATTTCTATCGAGGGTGAAAGGTAGAATCCACAATAGAGGGACCTCTTAAAAATCTATTAGGTATATATTCAAAAGAAATCTAGTTCCACTTAATGGCTCCATATACTATTTTAAACACACACACTACATTTTACATTAGTTCTGTTGTCTGAAGTCTGTTAAATTCTAGAATTCTAGTACATATTTTGATGCTTTGTTTCCGTTCTAAATTAAAAAAAATCCACAACCTTCACACTGTCCTTTTATTTCTAACTTTCTACTAACAAAACATTTTTCCCACTAGCACAAATGACAATCCAGTTGCAACAACTGAGATGTGTTCACAGGCTTGAGCACCTGTCAGTATTATACCAAATCAGCGTCTAGTCTGTTTACAGTGAGAAAAACACCAGAAAAATCAAGAGGGAGTCTTTTTCTCTCACATATAGAGGTCATGTCCCCTGAGCTACAGGAACCGGATATTTTAAAGTCTTTACCAGCAATTGCAACAACCAGGGTCTTATATGAAAGATTCTAATTTCAGTAGTTCAAGGAAGTGGAACAAACTTTGTTTATGATAGAACAGAGCTGCATTTGCTGTGCTCTCCTGTATAAAACCTTAGTTGGTTATGGCAATTTCCTTCCCCTAGTACTGTGAAAACTCTTTATATTAATCAGGAAATCTGTTATTTACTCATAAGTTTTCTGAATCTGAAAGCCTGATTTCTAAGCCTAGAACTCCATTCGAATGCAAATTCAACCTAAAGGCTGTGACCCAGAGGGAGGGACCTGAACGATAAAGCAAATCAGAGTAAGTGCAATTGTTTTCATTGGCAAGCAGGTGTTATTATCTGAAATATAAGTCAATGTGATTTTTCTTGTATTTGTATTGAAATCTTGACCTTGGGTCTCTCTCACCTTCTCTGTAGCATGAGAGGGGCCCGCTTCCAACTCTCTTCGGAAGTCCTTTAAACTTTACTTTTGTTCTTAAATAAAATTTCTCTTTGTTACAATGAAAATAAAAAAACAGAAATATTGAGTTTGTTGAATAACATGAAAGTCTAATTTAAGAATTCACACTTTTAGCCCTATTAGGATGAAGAATTTTTGCATACTGCGTATTCTTGAGAATGCACAAACCAAAGGGTCCTATAAGTCAAAGGAGTGAACTTTTGCTTATTAGTTAATTTAATTAAGTTTCAAGGTTCATTTTCAAGGGTTGTAAAAAAAAAAAAAAAACTTAAAGCATAAATGTATAGAAGCTTGAAGAAGAGATATCATGTTTAGTCATTTAAGCATATTCTAATGAAGAGTAATGAAATTCTTAAAATGTGTAATATGTACATTCATTTGGGTAATTCCTTACTTCTCAGCCGATTTCATTTTAAAGATAAATTGAACAGTTTCCTAACACATTCACATAATGTGCACATTGTATAGATTTAAAACTAAATTTGAATATTCAATTTGCCATTATTCACATTACCAGCACTTTGTCATAAAATCATCCTTATACTCTTATTAACGAAATCAAATTTCATCGTGAATCAAGGAGTCAGTTAAAAAGACACACTTAAATTTTTGAAACCCTCTTCAATTATTTTTAAACTGACAATAGATATAATAATGGTTCTTCATCTTCTATGACTCTTACATCATGCCTAATTATAAGTTTTCTGATACTTCAGAGAGTAATTTTTCCAGAGCACTTAATGTATTAATAGAGACTAGTTAGAAGGCTTAGAAAACTGAATTTAAACAGTACACATATGGTTTTCATGAATTAAACAATTGTTGCTTATTGAATTGAGACAATTACTTTTGAGTATATTTTGAACTTAAAAGCACAAATTACATCTAATATGCATGATACTGCAAGGAAACATTTTAAATCTTATACTTTTAAGCAGTAAAACTTTTTAAAAGTCAATTATTTCCCTAAAATTATGAGTAAATGTAAACATCTCTATTATGTTATTCCCAGTAAAATGAACTCCACGAAAACTGTCCAAGATCATTTTTCTGAAAAAGAAAAAAAAAAAAATGGTGATCAGGTCACATGCCACCACCAGAGGAAATCTCTTTAGGAAGACTCGAAACTTTGGGGGGGGGGGGCTTAATTTCCTCACAAGTAATTATAACAGCTTCTGCAAACATTTTTTGCACCTCTAAAATTAAGTATGATTCTATCTTTGTAAATGATTTCCAGAGAAGTTGGCTTGGGAAGCTTCATTTTTTTGACAGAGCCAAGCCTTATTCTTCCATGATAAAAATATTTTAACATAATAATAGCAACAACTATGGTTGGCTGCCAGGCAACACTTAAGACAATTTACATATGTTGATTTCATTAATTTACATAGATACCCAATAAAGTAGGTCTTATTTTTTACTGTCAGTTTATCAATGAGGAAATTGAAAATTAGAGAGTTTGGGGAAAGCAGCAGAGTTCACATAATTAGTAAGGGAGAGAGTTTGGATTTCAACTCAGGCAATCTGACAGCAGACTCTATACATAACCTCATGGAAAATAAAAAAATCTCTTTTTTTTTTTAGCAATATAATTCATTATCACACTACTTCAATTCAACAAATGTTAATAGATTTTCAATTACTTGAAGGTGGCAATGGGAGATAAAATGGCATACGTCTACCTTTAATCTTTAGAACACCAAGTGAACTTAATTTTGCAAACACACTAGAAGGTGAAAGATACTTCTATGCCCATTTACATTACTTCCTTGACATACAACTGCATTAATTTATTTTTGGAGATAGAGTTCTCATTCTTTGGCCCCAGGCTAGAGTGTCATGGAGTCCTCACAACTCACAGCAACCTCATAATCCTGGGATCAAGTGATCCTCCTGCCTCAGCCTTTGGACTAGCTGGGAACACCTGGCTAATTTTTCTTCTATTTTTGGTAGAGACTGGGTCTCCTCTTTCTCAGGCTGGTGTGGAACTCCTGAGCTCAAGAGATTCAACCACTTTGGCTTCTCAAAGTATTAAGATTACAGGCATGAGCCGCCGCACCTGCCTTGACTGGTAACTTCAAGGGACTTGCCTATTGTTTATTTGTTTTGTTTCCTCATTGTAAACTATGAGTAATAACACATGCCCTTTACATTTACCTATTTAAATAAAGATTAAGGAAAATAATTTTTTTGTAGGGCTGTGATGCCCAAGCCCAAGGCTCCAGATCAATACCCATAGAGGCCTGCTAGAACTAAGATGTATAGCAGGTGTGAGCAGCAAGGGTCCTGCAGAGTTAAGCGTAGCTTCACTGGTAATTTAGCCTCTCTCCACTGCTCACATTACCGACCTCCACCCCCCTGTCAGAAGCCCGTCACACACCCCATTTCCTATGTCACCCCCATCTGTGCAAAAATGGTCTTCCATGAAATTGGTCTCTGGTGTTATAGACCATTGTTATAGGGTAAGTGTAATGTAAGTTATTAATATTTGTAATAGTTTAATTACACATTAACATAATTCTATAAATAGACAACATAGTATATGACATAAATTGGGAAGTTCAGCTATACTTTGTCTTTAAATCAAAACGAAAATAATTTTTTCCAGCAATTTAAAATAATTTAAACTGGCTGGCACTTGTTTTTTATTCACCCATTGAAAACAATTAATTAATTTACAAAGGATTTTGTAATTCTTGGATAAAACTGAACATGAAAATATAATATAATTGTGTCCATTTTAACAAAACATATACACACATTATTTATAATTTCTTGGCATTTGTGCCATGGCTTCTCTCCACAGACACAAAGGCTTTTCATAAATTTGAAATTTAATGTCATAGGTGTTAATTTCCATAACTGACGACTTACAGAAGCAACTGCAAAGTTTCTTTTTTTGTTGTATAATTTCACTGCAACATAGGTAACGGGTGATCTGCAAATTGATAAAGATCACTCTGAAAAGCTGGAACATCACTGTGCAAATGGTTCTGATGGCAAAATTGCAGATAGAAGACAACTGTCATGTACTTTCTAAATCTACACTTTCTCAGGCAAAGTAGGTTGTCACACGTCACTTCTGACACCACTTGTCAGGGCCCAGGACTGGCCAGGTCTCTGGCCCAGCTTAACTAGGTTCTGGACACAGACCGCTAAGTTACCATGCTCAGGTCTCTTAAGTGCCTGAGGGCTGTCTACTTCAGCTGGAGAGAGAGAGTCTTAGAGAGAGTAAAGCAGTCTTCTTAGACAGATAAATCTTAATCTTTAACAGAGCTTAGTGATTTTCAGCAGAGAGACGCCGTGCTGGCGTTCTGCAGGCAGGAGAGGAGACAGAGTCAGAATAAGCGGGTCCGTGATAGAATGCGCTGCTCCCAACTGCCTTCTCCTCCAGCCTAATAGAAGGCTGATCTCGTGCCTCTCAACACCACAGGTGCAGAGACTGCCAGTTCACCACTGCTCTCATCTCGCGAGCTCTTGTGCTTGTTAGGAGAGCTAAATCCCTCTCCATGCCCTTTCCAAGGTGTTCCATTATTGAGCTATACAGGTATTTCTTTTTTATCTTTTTTTTTTCTTTTTTTTGCAGTTTTTGGCCAGGGCTGGGTTTGAAGCCACCACCTCTGGCATATGGGGCCGGCGCCCTACTCCTTTGAGCCACAGGCATTTCTTACCCCTCTCACTCCTCCTAGCCATAGGCTATATGGGCTACAACAGTAGGTCAAGGCTTTTCCGTCAGTGTTTAGGATCTTTCTCCTCTGGTTCCTTTCCTGAAGTCATGCTATGACATCTACCACTTCTACTTCCTTTCTTTTAGTATATGCTATATAAATATTGACCCACTTGTCACTCTTCTGACACATCACTCTCTTCACCCGTTTATGCTATATCGGTACAGAAAGGTATATAATATTGTATATTACAACAGTTACCACAGACAAGAAGGCACTGACTTCATAGAAAAGCCGAGCAGATTAGGTTCCATTGGCCAAAGGAGATGATTGGCTGCTACATCAAAGAGAAAAAAGTCAACCCCTATATACATTTTACATTATCCTCCACCAACAGTGTAGTTAAATGGCGCAGTCCCAGGCAATGAAGAACTTTAGCATGGATTTTCACTCCTTGGTCGTGGAAAAATAACTCTAATAAATCTAGGGCATCGCAATATGTATAAAAAATCCTGCAGGAAGCTGAGGGCATTCACCTCAATCAAAACCAAACGTCCTTGTTTAGTTCCAAATATCAGCTAGGTTTTGGATATGGAGTCCGTTCATTGAAGAAGCTGAGTTATGATGTCGAACAGCTCTTCACCACCATATAAAGTGATGAAGACGTTGTGCATTGGGATGATCCTCCCCGAGTGGGAGAGTGTAAAATGTTTTTCATTTTTCAGAAAAGAGAATAGTCAGTTATTTCATGGACTGTGGTAAACATTAGTGCCATCAGTAAAGACTCAGAAGATGCACAGAGGGTTGACCCTATCATCTGCACTTCATTTACCAGTCTGGCCCCTGCAGAAAACAGATGATTGACGATGATGGCTGTCGCCTGCCCCAGTCTCAACCAAAGCATCTGTAAGCACAGCTGCTTTCCTGGTTGTGGCATTCTTTTATAGAGCACATTAATACAACCTCGTGTATATAAGCGACCATTGAATTAATAAATACTATTTTTCAATTCTAATGAGATCAGAAGACAAGAAACTGGTTGCATATCTATTTGATATGCAACACATTATTCATTTGCAGTTTTGCCTCCATTTATATTAAATCTCCTACCCTCTGTCACAATATACATGTCTTCAAAATAAAGCTAGACGTAAAGAGCTGTATTATATTGGAATCACTAAATGTAAACATTCAGGTGAGCACTGCACTGGGATCTCTTAAGATGAAACTATTTTACATTGTTTTGAGCCTAAGCAGGTGAGAATGTGTAAGCTGCATGACCCAGGTATCTACATTTGGCCTGTGATTATATTGTGGAGAGGGACCCTTATGACCAGTTGAAGCAGTGAACAAATGCATTTGAAGTAGGGCGTACAAATGGAAGGCAACTATGCTACAGCCACATTAGAGGTAGTTTTGAAAGGTGATAGAGATGAAAAGTCTTCCAACAGACAAAGCTACAGCATTGCCACAGGTGATCTAAGGTGAGAATGGATATAGATTATAGACAGGGACTGATGGTCTATATATGCGGTCAAGGAACAGAAAGAAAAATAACTAGTAAACCCATGTGGTGAGCAGAATAACATCTCCATCCCTTAACTTGTCTACATCCTAATTCTGGGAACCTTATTCCCTTACATGTCAGAAGGCACTTTGCAAATATAAGTGAATTAAGGACCTTGAAATGGGGAGATTACCCTATATTGCATTGTTGGGCTCTACATAATCACGTGAATCTGTAAGAGTGGAGAACTTTTCCAGGTTATGTTAAAAAGAGTAGTGGCTATGAACGAATAGTCAGAAGATGTACAGAATGGCTGATTTTGAAAATGGATTAAGAGGATCAAGGGAATGTGGGTGGGTAGAAGCTGAGAGAATTAAGGAAACGGACTCATAGCTACACAAGTATGCCACCCTGGCATACTTTTGAGTCACTAATGAGCCTGGGGTTTGAGTCTAGCCTAATGAGCCTGGGGTTTGAATTCTAATCTAGAGTACTATGAGAGTATAAAATTTCATTGATTTACACACTGAATTTATGGTAATTTGTTATAGTAGTAACAGCAAATTAATGTGATTCAGGACAAGATGGTTTATGCTACAAGGTCTGACAATTTAGTTCAGGGACTTGCCACCGTGTGCTTTCACTGGCGGCACTGTACAAACAGCTCAGTTGGGTTTCATAACCCTGGTAGATTAAGGTCTTATGGCTGTTCTTATGACGACGTGTGAAGGTGTCTTGCTGAGTGGTGTTCATTATTTTTGTTGTGTGGTTTTGTTTACTGTCATGAGAATGTTGGAGATTGAATCAGAGCAATGGATAAACATTAACTTTCTTGTTAGACATGGCAAGAAGGGAAGTGAAATCAGGACCATATTAGTCCAAGTTCATGGGGAAAAAGGAAGTGTACAAATGGATGAAATGTTCTTCTGTGGGGAGAGAAAGCATCATTGATGAAGAGCAGTGAGGGTGGCCACTAAGGGACAGAGCTGATGAGAACATTGAAAAACACATTCGGTTGGGCTGCGCCTGTGGCTCAATGGAGAAGGGCGCTGGCCCCATAAACCAGAGGTGGTAGGTTCAGTGGTAGGTTCAGTGGTAGGTTCAAATCCAGCCCTGGCAAAAAAAAAAAAAAATTCTGCGAAGAAAAATGCACTGATTTTGTGTATCAAAATCTTGGGCTGACCAGGGAAGTATAACATGCCAAATAAACATCAATAGAGAAACAGCTGGGAAACGCTTAACTGAAAAATGGGGCTGAAGGACGTCACTGATGAACAAAGCAAAGAGCTCAACCCAGCGTTTCCGTGAGGGAGGCGTTAGCTGGCAAACAATCACTGTGTTGGAACACCTTCCTTACTCACCTCATCTGTCTCCCAAGGGCTTTTTTTCTTTACTCAAAGATGAAAGAAAGATCGAAAGACATTTTTATGACATTCAAGACATCAAGAGTAAGAACATGACAGCTCTGATGGCCTTTCAAGAAAAAGAATTCTAAAATTACTTTGAAGCATGGACTCTGCACTTGTGTCAGTGAAGAGTTTCCCGAGAGGAGCACTTTGGAGGTCACTGCGGTGAGAATTCCAGCAATGAGGTAATGCAGCACTTTTTCTAGGAGTTCATGAACTTAATTGTCAGGCCTTTGTACATGCGTATGAATGCATATACAAGAGTGGGTGTACAACAGAGTTTTTTTGTGGCACATTTTAAAGCTTACGAGAGAAAATGAACGTTACTGAGGCACCGAACAACAGCACAAACCAAATGACTCGACTAGTTGATATTAAACAAGTTTCTTCATGGACCGTCCCGGAACTCACCAATGGAATGAAAGGGGAATAGCCAGGGTGGCAGCAACAACTGCTACCTAGAAGCCAAACAGCACGGATTATTGCTCTATCTGAGTGTTCAAGTGTTCAGAAATAGACCAACCCTGAATCTCCAATATGGCAATATTCCTCAAGAAAGGAAATCAATCAGTAGCTTGATGACAACTTGACCATAGTGGGCTCAGTCTTGTTTGGACCCAACCACAAGTCTTCTCAGAAAGACATACCATTTTCTGTGTAAGCATTTGCCTTTCCTGCCTGCAAAGAGTCAACCATAGCCACCAGCTGCATCTACAGGCAGGAAGTCTGAAACAGCTCAGCATTTGACCAGGGGCCTCACCTCAGAGTGAATAATGGTCACACACTGCCCATTGGGAAATAATTAGCCCATAAAAGTCTGGAAGGGCATGTAAATGGACGGTTGAATTATTTTCTCAGAAGCAAAATTGTGAAATAATAGAAGCCTATTTTCAGGATAAACTATAGGTATTAAATCTAAGGAATCTATATATTATTGTGTCTAAAAAAGAAAGAATATATAGGTCCCCGAAGAAACGTGAAGAAGCAGGTGTGGCTCCATTCCCTCTTATTCCTAAGGATTCAACTGGATGAATTAGCACTTTCTTTTTTTTTAGAGACAGTCTCACTTTCCTGCCCTCAGTAGAGTGCTGTGGCATCACAGCTCACAGCAACCTCCAGTTCTTGGGCTTAGGCGATTCTCTTGCCTCAGACTCCAGAGTAGCTGGGACTACAGGCGCACGCCACAACGTCCGGCTTTTTTTCTGTTTTATAGTTCAGCCGAGGCTGGGTTTGAACCTGCCACCCTTGGTATATGGGACTGGCGCCCTACTCACTGAGCCACAGGCACTGCCCTGAATTAGCACTTTCTAAACTCACAGATTTTCCATATTGGTGGTCTCAGTCCATAAAGAGAGCACATCCTTTTAAGGAGACAAAGCAAAGTAGCCATTGGACTACAGACCACAAGTTACACTGGAGTTCTTTGGGTCCCTTGTGGCCAGAGCCCGCCAGGTGGGGTATCTGCATACTGGCAGGATTAGGTGACTCTGATCAATGAAAAGAGCCAAGACTGCACTTACACAATGAAGAAGAAGCATCGTGAGAGCCAAAGAATGCATTTGGGTTCTTGATGTTCTCCTGCCCTGCTCTGTGAAAAGACACAACAACTTCATAATGGATTGACCCCTTAAGAACGAGGATTGGGGTCACATTTACCAGGCTAGTCATCAAGCCATGCTGAGATGATGGGTGACTGTCAGCACAATTTAGAATGGATGAGATAGGAGAGAGGAGATAAGTAGAATTCTAACTCTGAAACCAGCTGCCCCAACCAGGGTGATTCATGGGCCTGGTCGTTCTATGTTTTCCTTCAGGAAGAGAAATCTATGTAATCTTTGGGGAATCTGTCCCTGAACTTGTATTTAAAAATAAAGATTTTCTGTTAAAAGGATCACTTGGAATCTCTATGAACACGTGGCCTTCTGGTCCCCTGCTGGAGTGTCTGCGTTCTGAATCTCCCTGGGTCTGTACGCGGACCCTACATTCCTTTGGTTCCAGCCACAGACGAAGCATGCAGGCTGACAGAGGACACCTCCAACATATGAGAGTGGCTTAAATATTCCTCATCCCCCAGGCCAAAACTGTGTTGTAATTTGTTATTGCTCCAGTTTGATCATTTTTAGTTTTCTCTCTCTTCATAAGGGCTGATCTGAATTATAGCCTGAAGGATTCCCCCCCTACCTGCAGCTCTCTCCTCTTTCCAAATATTCTCTTAAATAAATACTTTACGTGACTAATTCTGTCTTGGTGCTTCTCAGAGGAAGTGAACTAACAGAACGTGTGTGTGTAAGCTTAAATGCCACACACAAATTTGCACTCTTTTAAAATTCTTTTGCTTCCAAAAATCTGACTTGAAGATATTCCATGCCATTACAGGTGGAGTTCACTTAAAAAATCCGCCTAATGCATCATTGCATAAATATTTTGCAATTTATTAAATTAGTTGAATTGATAGAAAGTAGATGACATTCATTATTTTATTCTAAAAATTACTCCCATGAATCTTAGCATACATATTATTCCAATATCAGATATATTATTGAGAATCGTGCTATAGAATTTGAAATACTAGGTTGTTTTGCTTGGCTACAATGACATTTTCCTTATATTTAAGTTCCAGTAATTTTAGTAGCATATTCTTTTTCTTTTTTCATTATTTTTTCAAGGAACAGCTTTTTGATTTAGAAATTTAAGACTTTCTTGTATGTCTAGAAAGAATGTGAGTTTATTCCACTAGTTCTTTTTTTTTTCACTAGTTCTTTTCTTAATTTTAAAAGAAAGTTTAGGTTCTCTGCAGAAGGAATCAGAAGGGACAGAGATTTCGCTGTACCCCCTGCCTCACACACGCGCACAGCTCCGTTCATTATCAACACTCCCCACCAAGGTGGTACAGCTGTAACGATTGATGTTCCCACATTGACACATCATTATTGTCTAAAGTCCACAGTTTACGCTATGGCTCACCCTTGGTGTTGTATATTCTATGGCTACAAACAAATTTACACTGATATGTATCCATCATTATAGTACCATAGAGAGCTGTTTTTATGCCCTACAAGGCCCCTTTGCTTTACTTATTTCTCCCCCACTCCCCATTAACCCCTGGTAACCATTGATCTTATAGTCTACACAGTTCTTTGCCTGTCAAAATGTCGCATTGTTGGAATCACACAATACGTAAACTTCTCAGACTGGCTTCTTCCACTTGGAAACAAGCGTTTCAGTTTCTTTCATGTCTTTTTAACGGCTTGTTAGCTCTTTTCTTTTTAGCACTGAACAGTGATCTGTTGTCTGGATTTAGCTTGTTTTTTTCTATCCATTTACTTACTGAAGCATATCCTGGTCACTTGCAAGGTTAAGCAATTATGAATACAGCTGCTATAAACATTCATGGGCTGGGTTTTGTGAAGACATATATTTTCAAATCCTTTGGGTGAAAATCAAGAAGCATGACTGCTGGAATGTATGGTAAAAGAATGCTGAGTTTTCTAAGAAGCCGTCAGGTCTTCCAGAGTGGCTGTACAGTTCTGCGCTACCACCAGCAGTGAATCAGAGTTTCTGTTGCTCTGCAGTCTTACCTTTGATATGGTCAATAGTTTAGATTTTAATCATTCTAAAGTCTAAAGGGTGTGAAGTGGTATTTAATTGTTGTTTTATCTCTCTGATGATATATGAAGTGTTTTATCTCTCTGATGATATATGAAGTGTGTGTGTGTATATATAAATATGTGTGTGTATGTATAAATATGTAAATATATATATTTCTCTTTTTTGCCATAGGTATGTCTTCTTTAGTATCTATTAATTAATGGACATCTAGATATTTATTGAAGTCTTTAGCACATTTTTAAGAATTGGATTGTTTGTTTTCTTCCTGTTGAATTTGAAGCTTTCTTGGTTTAGATGATGGTCCTTTATCAGATACGTGGTTGGCAAATGTTTTCTCCCACACTGTGGCTTCTCCTTTTATTCTCTTGGCAGTGTTTTTCACAGAGAAAAATGATGAATTTTAGTGAAGTCCAGCTTATTCGACCTCTCTTTCAAGGCTTGGGCCCTCTCTCTCATATCCAAAGAATCATGGTCAAACCTGAGGTCGTCTAGAGTTTTCCTATGTTATCTTCTATAAGTTTTACAGTTTTGAACATTAGATTTACATCTATGATCTAATTTTTATTCTTCTCTCTTCCATTAGTTTATATCTCATTTTCAAAAACATCAACTATTATGCAGGACTACTGTATCTCTTTTATATTTATGTACTTATATTACTTTATATATTTATGTACTTATATTAATTATGGCTTGCTTACTTCTATTGGAGTGTAATTCCTTGAATATAGGGACCAAATTTCTGTGGCCATCTTTATTGGCATATGCTGTGATTTGAATGTTCACTCCCTTGAAGCCTCATATTGACATTTGTCATTGTAGCAGTGTTAAGTGGTGGGACCTTTAGAGGCGATTGGCTCATGAGGGCTCTAGCTTCATGGATGGGCTGTGTGCCATTATTAAAAAAGTGAATTTCACCTTCTCTGGCTCAATCTTTTTCTTTCCACCTTCCAATATTGGGTGAGGCAACTAGAAGGCCATGCCAGGAGCTGACCCTCAGTCCTAAAGAAAAATAGCTTTCTGTTCACCATACGTCTCCTGGTCTCTCTGCTGTGTTACAGCAGAAGAAAATGAACTAAGACAGCACCTCAACAAAGTAAAGAAATCTATTTTTAAATGCTTTTTTGTTTTTTTGTTTGTTTATTTTGAGACAGTCTCACTTTGTCACCCTCGGTAGAGTGCTGTGGCATCACAGCTCACAGCAACCTCCAGCTCTTGAGCTTAGATGATTCTCTTGCCTCAGGCTCCCGAGTAGCTGAGACTACAGGTGCCTGCCACAACGCCCAGCTAAGGAAACCTGTTTTTTAGGATGAAGAGAATAGTATCATAGAGATTTCAATGTGTATTGATTTTTTATTCAAAATTCTAGCTAATTCTTATTTCTGATATTGATGAAAGTTAGGCAATCCATCTATCTTGAACTTACACACTTTATTCAGAATCCATTACTCAATACCATGGGTCTTTTTAATTATTTCAATTTTACGAGTTTAAAATTTTCTAATATGATGTCTAACTTTTTCGGTTAATGTGATATCTAATCTTTTCATCTTTCTTTGAACAATAGCAACATATAGACATTTAAAACTGAACACTCTTTATGTTTATTACAGATGAAGATATTTTCACACTCTTGGAGTTGACACAGAGGTTGGCAGGTGCTGCTCTGGGCGTGGCACTGCTTTCATCACTGCTGCAGCTTGCCCCTTTGGAGGCAGCAAGGTTCAAAGCAAAGTTTCTAATTTCCCTGATCAAAACAAGAGGAGGCAAGGCAAATGCCGACCAGCTGAAACCCAGGTGGCACAGAGACACCATACTTCCACCAATATTCCTCCTCTTGTTTGGCCTGTTGCTTAAATAGAAAGGCAACAGGAACCAAGGGCTGGTTCTCCTCTGCAAGGGACCAGTTCTCGTCTGCAGGGAGGGCCAGCCTCAACTCTGTATGTACAGGACATTTTCCCACTTCCTATAGTTTCTGAAGAAACCTTACTTTCCCCTTATCCTGTCAACTCAGTCCAGAATTCTTTCTTGTGTGAAGCCAAAAACTTACTTGGACATTGAGAGGCTCTCAGCCCTTGGAGGTCCCCTTCCTGAGTTAGTAGTAATATATATGTTATATCAACCATGCAGAATATGAATATAAACATATGTAAATGCAAGTAAAAGAAGTATCATGAGATAAATTGTTTTCTTCAAAAAATAACTTTTCTATTATGTCTTGTTTTTAAGACATGATATGTGTACATTTTAAAATTTTGGACTATTTTAGAAAGATAGACAGCTGTGTTTTTATTTTCCCCATATACTATGAAATTAATTAATCATGGATTTGTTACATGCTTTCTTTACCAGAAGAAAACATGTCTTAAATAGTAACTATTGGCAGGAGAGCAGAACATACACATTTAAAGTTTTTAAACAAATAGAACATGACTGTTTTCCTTTCCTTTACCATTTTTATTTAGCAGTGAATTCATGTTTTTATTTTTTAAAGGAGCATTTTTAAATGGATGGCCTCCCATCAGTAGTTGTAAAGGGACATGGTTCTGATTTTTGTAGTGATGACCTGTGTGTGTGTGTGTTTCTGTGTGTGCACATGTATGAATGCAATTTGAATTTCTTTTTTCTTATTTTAAAAGATGAATTATTAATATTTGTTATAAAATAAAAAATATGTATTAAGGCTGTAGCATGCCAGATTTTCCAGGAAAAGGGCCAAGAGGATTTGCCTATGTATACAAAGAGATTGATTATCGGAAGTTGGGCCATGGTAGCTGCAAACCCCAAATCTGCAGGTGGACAAAAGGCTGGAGAACCAGGAAACACCCTCCTGCCCCTCAGGTGGAAGAGTTGGTTCTCCAGGTGAAGTCGAAGAGCAGCCGGGTGGGGAACTCCCTCTGGTGGAAGAATTTCAGTCTTCTGTTTAGACCTTCCCCTAATTGGATAAAATCCACCCACATTAAGGAGGAAGGCTGCTTAATTCAAGTGGTGCCAATTTAAATGTCAACCTTATCCATCTAGGAACCCTGATAGAAACACCCAGAGAACTCCAGACAAGGTAATATATACAATTAACCAACACAGTGAGACGGAAAGAATATGGAAGGGTTAATGCATGTTGCAGCCCGTATAGCCTCTGGCTAGGAGGAGAGTTATAAGAAATACCTGTATTGCTCAATAATCGAACACCTGGGTGGCAAGGGCATGGAGAGGGATATAGTTCTCCTAACAAGCGTGAGAGCTCATGAGATGAGAGCAGTGGTGAATTGGCAGTCTCTGCACCTGTGCTGTTGCATGGCACGAGGTCAGCCTTATATTAGGCTGGAGGAGAAGGCAGTCAAGGAGATTGCGCATTCTATCACAGACCCACTTACTCTGACTCTGTCTCCTCTCCTGCCTGCAGAACGCCAGCACATCATCTCTCTGCTGAAGATCACTAAGCTCTGCTAGAGACTAAGCTCTATCTCTCTAAGAAGACTGCATTATTGTAAGACTCACTCTCTCTCTCAAGCTAAAGTAGATAGCCCTCAGGCACCTAAGGGAAACTGAACCTGAACGAGGTAACTTAGTGGTACACGTCCGGAACCTAGTTAAGCCAGCCCGAGACCTGGCCAATCCTGGGACCTGGCAAGTGGTGTCAGAAGTGACATGTGACAAATGCATGTCTGGGGAATTGTCCTGATGTCAACACAAGGGTTGCTGGATGCTAACACCGGTTGAACAGATTTGCCTGAGGATCTCTCAGAGTGAGGGTTCAACGGCATCGCTGGGGTTCAGAGTGAAGGTTCAAGGGCATCGCTGGGAGGTGCAGTGCAGGTGACCTTAATCTGTGCCACAGAGGAAGCCTTCCCAGCCGGCATCAAGAGTCTCCGTCAAACATGCTACATCAGTGTTCCCTCTGAGTATCTGCTCATCTACTCTGCTCTTCAGATAATTATTTAGGACATTGTCTCACTGATATGGCAAATGAGCAATGCCTGGACTTACCGCAGGATTGTAGTCTGACGCCTCGGCGATCAGATGGATGGGAGCTTTGCAATCAGTCTGTCCTTCTCTGTGTGAAGGTTGCTGAGATGAGCGTGTTCCATCCCTGGACGCTAAGAATGAAGGAAGGTCTTGTACAAGAGAGTCAGAAGTCGGGGAGGGGAAAGGTGGTGAACGGAACATGTGTTATCTGAAAAAGCTCCCCAGGTTTTCATGTCTCACTACCAAAAACAACAAAAACTTGTTTTCTTTGAGAATCACGTGTATTAAACCATTTTATTCTTCAGCTCATAACAAACTATGTCACTTACTGCAAGATTTGGTCTTCACTTATATGACAAATATAGTAATTGTCCAAATTGTGATCACAATCTAATTTTAAACATTCAATTCAATAACACAGAACAATGCATAGTGAGTCCTAGAAATTTTAAAAATATATATCTAGAATATATGTGTGTGTGTTTGTGTATGTGCGTGTGTATTTACCATTTAATAATGGAAATTTTAAGTTGCAAATTTCCTGTAATATATTGACTCTCTTACATATTACATAGTTTTTTTTCACTTTTGTTGTTTTTTTAAATATTACATTTTTAAAACATTAAATCTTAAAATATTGAGCGGTGCCTGTGGCTCAAAGGAGTAGGACACCGGCCCCATATACTGGATATGGTAGGTTCAAATCCAGCTTGGGCCAAAAAAAAACAAAACCTTAAAATAAGAAGACTTTAAAAGATTAAACATTATATTAAACTATTAAACACTGAAGGAAGAGTAAAGATGGAATTTGGTGAGCTTGGGGAGTCCCAGTTTGTTGATGTTATCCTGGAGATTTTACTAAAATCACTCTTTTCACCCACGCAAGTATTTCATTGAGATGATATATAATATTGTTACTGTTTGTCGACTTCTAAAATGAAAAGTTTATCCTACTCTCCCCCCCTTGCGTCATTTCACTTCTGAGCTCCCCGTTCTCTTCTGAGCCCCTCAGAAGTCACCACACTTTATTTCATTCCATCTACTTTAAAAAGGAATGACCACCTGTTTATCTTGCCTGATAATTTACATGGACCCTCTTCATTTCATGCTTCTGCAATTTGCTGTCCTAAATGGTAATGGCAAGTTCCAATATTTGGAAAATGTGAAATGTTACTAAATGGTGCATGCGAAGTATATTTGTTTATATCTGTGCTAGAAATTCTGAGACATTCCGGTGAATTCACATGCTAAACTTCAGGTATAAAGAAGTCAACATTCGCATAGCAATTTCCAGTTTAGAATGTGCTTTCATATGAATATATCACCATGTTCCTTTACATAAAAAGCATTCATTGCTTTTTATCAAGATGATCAAATAAGTGTGATCCCTTTCACCGAAGTTTAGGGCACATTCTTGACAAATGAAATCCACCCAGAAACAGTATTTCAAGCTTTCTCCTAGGACCCTGGCCTTACTGCAAATATCTAAAACTGATTTCAAGTTCTTCTTAGCCTCAAAACACTTCAGTAATTCATTGTGGTTTTAACCGGGCCCTGCCCTTTATTTGACCTTACATAAAATCTTGTTCCTCTTTCTGCTGAAAAAGCAACTCAAAAGACAAACTTCAAACTCTTTATAAAGGACTTGTTCTTCATACTGTTGTCTGAGACAATGTAACCTCTTCCCCCCATCACCTCAAGGAAATATGTTTAGGCGCTATGAAACAGCAACTTAGTTCAGTTATGTTTCAAAATCTGAACCAATGTTATTTATCAGAAAAATAGTCTAGATCCTCTGGATAGTACTTGATTTATCTGAGTGTAACCTATTATTCACAAAGCAAGATATAAAAATATAATATTTTTTAAATTTTTAAATATAATATTTTTCCAAATTATTATTTAAAATATTAAAGTAGAATCTCTAAGCTAAAATCTTGACATAGTAAACAATGTTATGTGAAGTAAGTTCAATTTATTCTTCTTAATTTTTTTTTTTTTTTTTGAGACAGAGCCTCAAGCTGTCACCCTGGGTAGAGTGCCATGATATCACAGCTCACAGCAACCTCCAACTCCTGGGCTCAAGCGAGTCTCCTATCTCTGCCTCCCAAGTAGCTAGAACTACAGGCACCTACCACAATGCCCGGCCATTTTTTGGTTGCAGCCATCATTGTTTGACGGGCCGGAGCTGGATTGAAACCCACCAGCTCAGGTGTATGTGGCTGGCGTCTTAGCCGCTTGCGCTACAGGCGCCAAGCCAATTCTTCTTAAATTTTATCCCAAATCAATTTTCTTTCTTTTTTTTTTTCTTTCAGGTGATAATATTTTATTTATTTATTTTTTTATTAAGTCATTTGTACATAGATCATGAATATCTTTATGCCATTGTGGGATTCAATATGCTGATTATTTATACAAATTGGAGTGCTTACATCCTACTAATCAACATCTCATTTACCCAATTACAGTGTTAAGACATTTGTGTCCTACACCTGATAGATCCAACTTGTACTTGCAATATACTCCATAGGTGTGGTTCCGCTACTAACCCTCCCTCTATTGACCCACCCCCCTCCCTTCCCCTCTCCCTCCCCTTCCTTCCTTCATCCTAAGCTATCGTTGTGTTTCATTTTTCATATGCAAGTGTGAGTGATTATAAATTGGTTTCACAGTAGTACTGAGTACTTTGGATATTTTTTTTTCCATTCCTGAGATACTTTACTAAGAATATTTTCTACGTATCATATTAGGGTTTTGATTTGAAACATGCAAACTCATTACGAGTGGTTAGAAGGATGCACCAACGTTTCTCTCTCTCTGTCTGTTTGGCACACAATAGGCTCTCTTGCAGTTGGGGGTAGCCAGTCAAACACGAGCTCCCAAGTGGAGTCTTTGAAAGCTGGTGCTGCACAATTCACAAGGGGCTTTTCTTTCTGTGCCAACCTGCATTCCTGCTAAATAGTCTCTGCATGGGGATACTGAGATGAATTAGTACCAGAAGAGAAATATTTTCAGCCACCAATATTTTGAACGTGTCTGTTACAGTCTCTTAATCTAATTTATCTTGAATGACACATTTATGAAAACGTGAAAATGAAAATTAGTCTTTTATTGCATGGTAGGGGTAATATGCTGACTAAAAGATCCCCAAAGATACCAGTACCAAATCCCTGGGGCATAGAACTGTTACATTATAAGAGAAACGCACCCCTAAAGATGAGATTAGATTAAGGATGTTGAGGCACAGAGATTATCCTGGATTCTCTTAAGTGTAATAAATGCAGTGACAAGTGGTTAATAAAGACTTGGCCTTGACAAAGAATTTATGAACAAAACCCCAAAGGCAATCACAGCAAGGACAAAAATTAACACTTGGATTGTAATTAAATTAAAAGCTTACTGCACAGCCGAGGAAAACATTCATAGAGAAACAGAGAACCTGCAGAATGGGAGAAAACGGTTGCCTGCTATCTATCTGAATAAGGGCTGATAAACTCAAGCAAATCAGCAAGAAAAAATTAAACAACCCCATTAAAAAGTGGGAAAATGACACAAACAGAGGTTTTTCAAAAGTAGATAGACTAATGTCCAATAAACATGAAAAACTACTCACCATCTCCAGTCACTGGGGAAATGAAAACCGTAATGAGATATCTTAGAATTCCAGTGAGAACGGCTTTGATCAAAAAGTTCGAAAACAACAGTGCTGGCATGGATGTGGGGAGAAAGGAAGAATTCTGCATTGTGGGTGGGGCTGCAAACTAGCACAAACACTTTGGAAGTGCTATGGAGATGCATTAAAGAACTAAAAGTGATCCTATCATTTAATCCAGCAATAGCACTGTTGGGTATTTACCCAAAGGGGAAACATAAGGCTTTTTATCAAAAGACATGTGCACTTGAACGTTCACTGGAACACAATTCACAATCACAAAGAGGTGGAATCAACTCAAGTGCCGGTCAATTTATGAGTTTATTAATACAGTGTACTACACGTATGCCATGGAATACTACTTAGCCACGAAAAGTGGTGAACTACTGCCTTTTGCAACAACCGGATGGATCTGGAGACTGTTCTTCCAAGTGAAGTGTCTCAAAAATGGAAAAACAAATACCATGTGTACTCACTGTGAAATTTGAGCTAATTGATCAACACCCGTGTACATATTTGGGAGGAGGAAGCAGGTGGGAGGCGGAAAGAAGGGAGCTGTGAAATCACCCCGGATGAGTACAGTGCATACCGTTAAATACCAGGATTTCTTCTTCAGGAGGTCCTTGGTCTCCGGATTCAAAGAATGAATCCATGGACCCCAAATCAGTGGTAAGACAGGTTTCATTTTAATGAAAAGAATACAGAAAAAGTATCAATGTTCCTGGCAGAGGGAAAGACTTAAGTCAGAAAATCTCCCTGTGCCTGGGTTCTTTCTGTAGGGGTGTATATTGTCACAGGGGTCCTTTGCAGTTACATTTAGACAGGACTTGGTAACAAATGAATAGATACAGTCCCTTCTCCGGTAAGAAGAGTGCATTTTTGAATGGATACAGTCTCTTCCTCTGAGGAAAGATGAATGACCCCATTAATGAATGGATACAGTGAATGAGCGCATTATGAATGGATACAGTCCATTCAAGAAATTGTCCAGGCCTATGAAACTTACATGAAATTGTCCAGGCCAAGCAAATGAGGGCTTCCCCTGAAAGGGGGAACTCTGTATCACCCTTGGGCCTGTGAAATGTTCACAGGGGAGTAGTGTAGCCAGAGGAGGCTCTCTAGGTCCAAGGGTGGTCCTGGGGTAGCACCTGCAGCAGCGGGGTTTGGGCCCGGTCTCCCTCCACTAACTTGGGACCCGCCGGCCTCCCCCTGCTCGCCCCCTCTGCCGCACTCAATTTTCCATCTCTGGCTCCCTTCCCGCTGTACCAGCATCCCAGGGGCAAGGATGCAGAAGGCGGGCAGGTTCTCCAGGCGAGGGGCACTGAGGAACCAGGGTGCACCTGCCCTGCATCAATATCAGGGTGATGGGTGCTTTTACAACTTGTGTCAAACTGTACTAAAGCAATTCTGATAACTAAATCGTCAGTCTACCCGTGCTTTATATGCCTTTTTAATCCAAAAATACAAAAACCAATCAAAAGAAAATTTTGATTCTGTAGCTTTATGCCAATGGCTTCATCTGTCTTTGTTTTCCACACGCTGTATTTTCCTGATAGAAAAACCTGATTCTGGTTCAATGTACTTGTTTTCTCTGTACTGAAAGCTTCAGAAATACAGTTTTATGTAGCAAGACAATTTAACGTATGCCTTCAATACTAAAAAAATGTATTTACTTGCAAAAAACAAAAAAGAATAAAGAAAAAGACAGGAGAATTTATGCAGCCAGAGAGAAGTAAATGAAAAGGCGTCAGAGGACGATTTGAAGATCTGGTCTTAGAGAATGGAGTGATGTGATCACAACGTTAGGCATGACAGAGAGGCAAAGATTCTCACCTGGACCCACCAAAGTGTGGTTCTGTCAACACTTTGATTTCAGCCCACCGCTATTGATGAAGGACTTTTAACCTCCAGGAATTTGAAAGGATAACTTGCTTTCATCCACTAAATTTGTGAGAAAGTTTTACAACAGCCTTAGAAAACTAATGCAGTGGCTGAATATTTCTACAGGCTAGCGCTCTTGAATAAAATATATTTGTTTTTGAGTTTTTCCCCAGGAGTAAACATTGGCCACATGTAAAATGTATTAACACCAAATAATTTAATAAGCCCTAAACCCCATCAAACAATCAAACTGAACTTACAGTAAGTTCTCTGTTTTTCATTTGGAGAAAAACTAAATTTGCAAATGTAAATGCAAAACGCAACGTTTTATACATATATATCGTCTCAAAGTTGGTTTTAATATTGAAAAAGATTGACTACACTATAGGTAGCTCTTCAAAGAAATTACATGTTCCTGGGGAAGTGCCTGTGGCTCAACGGAGGAAGGTGCCAGCCCCCTATACTGAAGGTGGCAGGTTCAAACCCAGCCCTGGCCAAAAACTGCAAAAAAAAAAAGAAAGAAAGAAAAGAAACTACATATCCTTATAATAATATCCTTGGATAAAGATCGATCTCAATATATATGGATATAAAATTTAGAAAGCATTTAAAGATATTTAGTGCCAACAGCAGCTAGAGTTTCTACTCGGAGAGGGAGAATTGATGCAGGACATCTGGCGCCCTAGCCAGCTCAGTGGAGCTGGCGGACCTGCCGCCTCCTCCTTGGTGGTGTTGGTGCTACGGCAGCCAGCTGAAGAGCCAGCGGGCTGGATGACAGGCAAGGAGGGGGACCTGTAACGCCCACCAGAGGCTCCAATAGCCAAAAAGGCTGGACAACTGCTGAGGAGACACCTGTGCCTTGGTGTCTCCTTCACTTTACACTTAGGACTAAAGATGGAAGCCCCATTTCCTATGCCTAGGTCAGTTTCTTGTGAATTTCCTAGGCCTCAATTCCATGAGTGGACTGTGTCCATTCATTGATACACTCATTCACCTTGCCCTGGTGGAAGGGACTGTATTCATTCATTTCCTGGCCAAGGAACCCATACACCTATATATACCCTGAGGCTAAAGGCCTAAAGGAGGAGACGGGGAAAGACTGGGAGAGGAACGGAGAGAGCATCTCTCTCTCCACTTGAATTCTCTCCCTCTACCAGGAGCTTTAGTGTTTTCTGTATTCTTTTCTGTAAATCAATTCTGTCTTACCACTGAGGGGTGGGGTGGGGGAATAATGTAATGAAGAATAATAAAATACATCTATTTTTAAAAAATAAAATAAAATAAAAAATAAAAGGCAATTTACACATAAGGCACATAAAAACACAACAGAATGCTTCATAGGCCACTTCACATGATAAAATAGGCAATACCATGCATATTTTTGTAAGGACAGACACTCAAGGATACTAGTCACATAGGCAAAGTAGTTATGAGCAGATAAAGCATCTTCATAAAGAAATACCGTATATAACTGTAGCAATCTGAAATACCACAACAGACAACCTAAGGCTTTTAATAAGACCTATCAAAAACTGTGCTGGTCACCACTACAAATGTGGTCAAGAGCCAAGAGCTCATGAAATTTTATTTCTTACAATGCAAATGAAGAACATCTCTTCATTAACTGAGGAAGTTTTTACATTTTTACATGCATACACAATGCTTATACACAATACACAAAGTTGTGAGACTATACTTTTGTGGCATTAAATTTGAAAAAAAAAAAAAAGCATAAAATGAATTAGAACTCTATAAAGGCTTTACACACTTTATACTTCCAGTATTTGAAATCATGTGAAAATGAAATACATATGAGGTCTGACAATTCAGTTCACAAACTTGCAACTGTGGGCTTACGTTGGCAGCACTGTACAAACAATCCAGCAAGGCTTCCTAACATTGGTGTATCAGTGTCTCACAGTTGTGTTCATGTCAACATGTGGTAGTATCTTGATGATGTTCATTATTATTGTTGCATGTTTTTCTGTGTCATCACAAGAATGTTGAAGCTTGAATTACAGCAACAAACAAACCTTCATAAGTTTGTTGTTAAACTTGGCAAGAGTGGAAGCGAAATCATAGATATGTTAGTTTATGTCTACGGGGATAATGACATGAAGAAAATGGCAGTGTACAAATGGATTAAACATTTTTCTGAGGGGAGAGAAAGTATCACTGATAAAGAGAGCTCAGAGTGCCTAGTAACTAGCAGAACTGACAAAAACATTGCAAAAATTCATCTAATTGTGCATTGAAACCATCAGCTAACTGTGCAAAGCATGGTAGACCAAGCAAACATTGATAAACTGGAAAATCTTAACTGAATATCTTGGCTAGCAACTCATGGCTCTTGCATCATGACAATGCACCAGCTCACACAGCACTGTCTATGAAGGAGTTTTTAAACAGCAAACAAACAACTATAGTGCTATATTGGAACATCCTCCCTACCCACAATCTGGTCCCCAGTGACTTTTTTATTTACCTGAAGATAAAGGAAATATTGAAAGGAAGATATTTTGATGACTGCAAGGACATCAAGGGTAAATCAATGACACCTCTGATGGCCATTCCAGAAAAAGAGTTCTGAAATTGCTTTGAAGGGTGGACTAGGCACTGGCGTCAGTGCATAGCTTCCCAAGGGGAGGACTTTGAAGGTGACCATTGTGATATTCAGCAATAAGGTATGTAGCGCTTCTTCTAGGATATGTTTGAGAAATTATCAGACCTAATAGCAAATTGTAAAAAATAATAATAATAATATGGACAATTTTAAATAGTGGGGGAAAAACTAAACCAAGAAAAAACTCACAACACCCCCCCAAAAAAAAATTGTAAAAATTTTGACATGAGAGAGTGTATGACAGGGATAGATTATGAGCAATTCCACAGGGCTAGTCCATACGAGCTGTCCAACTTTCACAGTCATGAAATATATTGTCAAGTCTTGTGTTGTGAGGATCGTTGCTTTTTTTTTCTTTTAGGGCACGGTTCTTCCTGGAGAATATGCTCACATTCATTTTTTACATGCAGTTGCTCTTTTTGCAACTCTTCTGTGGTGGAATATACATTAACATGAGCATTCCCTATTAAGTTTCCCATCTTCTGTGCCAGTGTTGTTTTGGGTACTTGGAAATCCATTCTGCCTTCACGCACATACAGACAGATTGGCAGAAACAATACTGATGATCAAACAGCAATACCATCACATAAATGTCTTCTAACCATGCACGTAACTATTTTTGAACAAGTAACTTTGCTGGCTTCTTCAGGCAAATGCAGCTTTAACTCAATAAAAAAAAAAGCTCCTGGAATTTCATCAGCTGGAAGGAAGGCTGATGCAGACAAATGGTGCATTTTGTTTTGTTGTTTTGTTTTTTGTTTGTTTGGTTTTGAGACAGTCTCATTCTGTAGCCCTGGGTAGAGTGCCAAGGCATGATAACTCAGAGCAACCTCAAATTCCTGGACTCAAGAGACCCTCTTATCTCAGCCTCCCAAGTAGCCAGGATTACAGGCACCCACCACCACGACTAGCTAGTTTTTCTATTTTTAGTAGAGACAGGGTCTCAAACTCCTAATCTCAACTGATCCTCCTGCCTCAGCCTCCCAGAGTACTGGGATTACAGGCATGAGCCACCACGCATGCTTTTAAACTGCAATTTTTGTTGTTGCCATACCATGTGGCCAATCCACTCATCTGAATTTTCCAACAATTGTATTGCCCTGAATGGAAAAAACAATGCAAAACCTTTATTGACAGCACCTTGGGATTCCCTTTTCAAAGTCTTAATGGCACCAGATTCCAAATCTATCGTTACAGTTTGGGAATACAATTAGATGCTAAGGACTTTAGGCTTCAAGGATGTTGGCCACTAGGAATTTTCATCTTTTAGGATTTCAACATTCAAAGGAGACACTGCCCAGCTTAGCAACTATTCATCTTTCTCTTTCCATGGAAAGGCTCAGCACTGGGTATTTGGAGGACAGGAAGACAGCACAGCAAAAAATAATAATAAATAAGACAGCAGCTTTAAGGAGCCCTGAAACCTCCCCCTCCCCCTTTTTTCCATTCAAATAAGAAACTCCTGAAAGGAAGAAGATTATGCATCAAACAGTCCTCAAACAACCCACAGCTCCCACAGGCCTGCAGGAATCTGGGCTAAGAAGCCACCCTTTGCTTACTGCAAATAGACCTGACCTGGTTCAAGGGTCCCCAGGAAGCCATTACCAAAACCGCCCCGTAGTACCACCTGATGGAACGTCGCCCACAGGGCAACAGGGCTGGCAGTTACATCTTCCCCTCAGCAGGCCTGGGGGTTTTGGGCATCATGTTTCTCAGGATGCTTGTACTTCAGAGATCTTTACAAAAGAAAGAACTGGGTGGTAATGGGGAGAGTGTCCGGCCACTTCCATACCGCCTGCCTGGACCCAGAGCCTGAAGAAATGAGAACGGCATTGCCATAATCGAGACCAAACGTGCACCAGCCTTTCCATATCGTTCTATCATTCTGAATCAACCCCACCAAACAGGCATGATCACTATGACTATCAACCCCCCGTTAGAGCTGGAAGCTGGTCGAACAGGCAGCATCACACAGTAACATCTGACTGGGCATAAGGCCACCCGTGTTATCCCAAATCAGAACCCCTCAGACAGGGAAAGGCATATTAGTAATAATTCTGCTGGGACAACAGGTGTGCTTTGGGCTGTCCTGAGCTCCCCAGGAAGTGTCATCACCCAGCTACAAGCCAGGCATGAATCTGAGTGTTTTGCATGAATGAGCTCATCTCATCCTCAGACCATTATCCCCATTTCAGAGAGGGGAGAGTCACAGCACACAGCTGTGATGTGGTAGACCCCAGACCCAGCATTCGAACCCGAGCAGCCTGGCTGCCAAGTCCCACACCCCGACCTCTATGTCACTCTGCCTCCCTAGACGCAGGAGGCGCATTCAAACGTGGCTGACCCCCAACTGTGCTGTGGACACACCCACACTTCCTGCTCTCTAAAATCCTCACGCAGAGTCTCCACCTGATAATGCTACGCTCTTGCCTGCTAATTGCAAAGCCTTAAGTTAATACAGGGCTGAGTATTGGCAAAAAGGGCTGAAGAGGAGAGGAATCCTAGAGACTCCAGGCAGGGTCACTTCCCAACAAGACCAGACGTGTCCTGTTCTACCTTCTCTCTTGACAGTTTCTAGAGAACTGCAACAGATCAGCCCTCTCAGGAAGGCCGTGCACTCATGTCTCCGTATACCCGTTTAACACACAGTCCTGGAGAGACGATCTCCAAGAGACAGACCCACAGGAGCAGCATCCATGGGGCCCTCAGCCTCTGGCTGCCTGGTGGGCTCAGCCAATGGGAAGCAGATGTGGAGGTCAGAGGGAGAGGCCAGGAGGTCTGTCCCTTCCTCTGCTTTCTCCTGGCCTCTCCCTCCGTGCAGCCCTTCCCTCCCCTGGCCACCCAGGCCTTAGGGTAGAAAGTCCCACACTGCCCTGTGTGCTTTCTTTCCCTGCCTTTGTGAATTGGGTCTATATTAAAATCCCAGTGTGAACACGCCAACTACTACCTGCCAGGACCCTGCGTCCTGACTGTCTAGTGAGGAAACCAGCGAGCAAACTGACTCTTCACTCACTCAAAAAAATACTTTGAGCCTGGCCAGGTGGTTCACACCGGTCATCCTAGCACTCTAGGAGGCTGAGGCAGGTGGACCCCTTGAGTTCAGGAGTTTGACACCAGCCTGAGCCAGAGCAAGACCCCAATTCTACAAAAAGTAGAGAAATGAGCCAGGCATTGTGGCGGGTGCCTATAGTCCCAGCTATGCTGGAGGCAGAGTCAGGAGGATCACTTGAGCCCAGGAGATGGAGGTTGCTGTGAGCTAGGCTGACACCATTCCACTCTATCCTGGATGACAGGGGGAGACCCTGATTAAACCCTGAACATGAACTATTGCAGGCAATGCACTAACCGATAGCTGAAGATATACAATAAGGAAAAATAGACATAATCCCTGTCCGCAGGAGGTGACAGCCTGATGGGAGAAACCATCCAATACCAGAGACAGGTGCAAAATGACAGCTGGAAGTTCTCCATGGGATGCCAGGAGAGGTGACCTGACCAGGGAGGTCAGGAAGGCATAAGGGACATCATGGTAGCATTAAGTAGAGCCATGGGGGAGGGCAGAGAAAAGCCTGCCTCAAACTCAGGCCCAGGGTGCCACAAACAAAGCTCAGGCAGAAGAAAAGAAAGGGGTCTGGGAGTGGGCGTGGCTCTGGCCACAAGCTCAGCCCCAGGGCACGGTTGGGAGGGGGCTGTTTCAGATGCTGCTGCAGAGAGAGGCCAGGGCCAGACCCACAAGGTGCCTCCAGGCCACTCCAAGGCCTTTGACCTTACTTGGTCCTGGGGTCTCAAAATCTTAGTTATAAAGCTCCTCCTCACATCAAACCCAGTCATACAATCAACATCAGCAGGTGGGATTCTCCCAGGGCTGCAGCTGAGTGTTGTCTTGGCTGAATTTTGAGCAGCAGCTCCCCATTACCTTTGACCTTCAAGGATGGAAGTTGAGAATGGGACTTTGAAGTCAGCCTGTCTAAATCAAGATTCTATCCCTCACTTACCAACTAGGTCAGCCTGGGCAAGTCAACTTCTTGGTGACCCCAGTTACCCCTCTGTAAATGGTATATACATATAAGTAATGTGAAAAGACCTCATAGGATATTGTCACGTTTGAATGATGAAGTTCAAGGAATACTTAGGATGCTGCTTGATACAGAGAAAGAGCTAAGTAAGTGTGAGCTACCATGATTGTCGTTATGGAATCCCATATAAAGAAGGGGGGGGAATCCTGCCTTTAAAATGCCTCTTTGCTCAGATGCTCGTGGAAAGCCATGCAGAGCTTATTAAATATTTGATAAGGACCACTGCCTGATATTCAGAAGCCTTATCTTTTTTTTAAGTCCTGAGAAATCTAATTAGTGACTGTTTTCAAAGCCAGTCAACCCTAAATCTCCCCTGCTGCTGCTTAAGCAGGAAGCATTTCTGCTGGTCCAGGCCCCTGCAGAAGTTGCATCTCCAAGTACAAGAGCTCATGGGATGTTCTTGGGAGTGATTCAGGAACAAAATGGCATTTTGTGCCAGCAGATGTTTTGCAATAATTAAGTGTGGTCCCTGAACGTAAAAATCAGAGCGGCTGAAAATAAAAATCTTGAGAGGAACTGCAATTTCTGGGACAGCTACTCCCTCTGGGCTCAGGGGAGGGGAGTGATGTCCTTATCAAAATGCTGGCTAGGAAAAAGAACAGATTAGATCCAGCAAACCTGGGTCTGAGTTCTGCTTTCGTTAGCATTTGCCAGAATCTTTATTGAACACGGAGTTGGTGCCAGGTGGCACGTGAATCAGAGAGGCAGTTCAGGGATTATAAAGGTATTGAGACATTTGAATCACACCTGTGGAGTCCAGCCACAGTTTTGCCTCCGGCTACTTGAGTGACCGATAATTGGGTGAGTCACTTAGCTCTTGGAGCCTCTATTTTCCTATCTGTAAAATGGAATGAAGCCTTGGGCAGAACCTTGAGCCGTACCTGAATTTCTAAAAATAGCAACAAGACAGGACGAGCAACATTTCTGAGAAGCAGCTTCCAGAGATAAAGAACAAAATCCAGAGGATGGTGGGTGCAGTATCACTGAAACAGGAAAGAGATTGTTTCCAGAAAAAAGGAATGTTCCACAGCTACAGAAAGGTCTCGGGCATAAATGTCAAGAAGCCAACACTGGCCTCAGCCCAGCAAGGTTCCGTCTTGCAGAAAACATTCTCACTGCCCTCTCTCCCCAAACCCCATGGCTTTCAGTAGCCTGACACTCATACAGTCCATTGCCTATCATAGACACACCAAGAAATTGGTTCTTAATTCCTGGAATCTGTGACATCACCTTGACTATGGAAAAGCAAGGTGTACTTAAGTTAAGGATCTTCAGATGCGAATGATCACCCTGGATCATGGGGTTACATTGTGCCTCCCACCATCACCACCACATTCATAGCATTGAATTCTTAACTTCTAGAACCTCAGAGTGTGACTGTATTTGGAGATAAGAACTTCAAAGAGATGATTAAAATGAAGTCATTAGGGTGAGCCCTAATTCAATATGACTGGTGTCCTTATAAGGTAAAGAAATTTAGACATAGACAGATACAAAGGAAAGGACCATGTGGTCATAGGGAGAAGGCAGACCCTACAGCTAAGGAGGCAGGCCTTGGAAGAGACCAGCCCTGTGCCACTTTGATCTTGGACATCCAGTCTGCAAAACTGTGAGATACAAAAAAGAAATTTAAAAAAAAGAAAGAAAGAAAAACTTTATGAGACAATAAAGTTCTGTTGTTTAAGCCACCTGGTGCTATTTGTTACAGCAACCTGAGCTGACTAATACAGCCCTAAATGCAGTCACGGGTGTCCCCAGGAACGGGAGGCAGAGAGATACTTGTCACCTAAACATTGAAGAGCAGGCAGCAAGGCAATCACAGGAACAGAGATTGGAGGGACATGGCCACAGGTCAATGTGACAGCCATCAAAAGCTGGAAGAAGCAAGGACCAGGTTTCTCTCCCACCAAAGTCCCCAGAGGGAGTGCAATCCTGCCAACACCTTGATTTCAGACTTCCATCCTCCAGAACCGTGAAAGAAAACATTTCTGTTGTAAGCCACCAAGTTTATGTTCATTTGTTACAGCAGCCACAAGAAACAAACACACTAACCTCATTTACAACTATGAGGCATCTTTAGTAGGGACCAGGTGCAGGCCTAGAAAATAAAACAGTGCTAGATTTCCTTCAGGAAAAGAAAACCTTAGCCACTTAGGATCTTTGACCTGAGTTGCAGGACAGAGCCAGTGATCATGACCCTTTTGGGATATTAATTCAATAAATATTTATGAAGAACCTATAGATGCCAAGGATTGTCCTAGGCCGTGGGGTGGAGGTAGGGTGGGGGCTGTGAGATAATGTCAGAGAGGATTGTTAAATTTCCTGTTCTCCTTAGAACTCTCCAATTCTCTACAGTGAGTATAAGCGTAATTATTACCGCAGCAGTCCCTAACCTTTGGGGCACTCAGAACTGAGTTCATGGAAGACAATTTTTTACGAACCAGAAAAAGGAGTAGGGGTAAGGGATGGCGGGGGCGGGGGAGGGAGATGGTTTCAGGATGACTCAAGCAAATTACATTTATTGTACACTTTATTTCTATTATTATTACATTGTAATATATAATGAAATAATTACATAAGTCAGCATAGTGTGGAAACAGCAGGGGCCCTGAGCTAGTTTTCTGACAACTAGACAGTCCCATCTGGGGGTGATGGGGGCCAGTGAGAGGAGCTTTGCTCACTGCCCGCAGGTCACCTCCTGCTGTGCGCTCAGTTCCTACCAGGCCACTGACCAATACTGTGGGGTTGGGGACCACAGCATTCCTGGACTGGCAGACTTTTGTGTTCACAATCTCTCCTAATCCTCAGAATTGCTCATTTTACTCCCATTTTATGGATGAGAAGGAAAAGTAATTTCTCCAAGGTCACACAGATGAAAAGAGGAGGGAACCCTATTTTGAAAACTGGGATGCCCGGCTTCCAGGGAAGAATCTCACCTCCTGGCTGCTCCCTCACACAGGTGGTGACTGAAGAGGCACAAAGTCCACCTGCCCGGGAAGCCAGCTTCGTGTGGTCTCTGACTGTGCAGAGCAGGTCGGGGTAAAGGCACTTAAGTCAGGACTACAGGGATTCCTGTTAGCCTAAAGAATGCACTTCTTGATAGAAAAGCACCAGAAATTGCTGACCAGGGAAAGAATACAGAAAAGCTAACTCTGGATTTATTTAAAAATAGGAGGATAATTTTATCTGTCTGAGTGACTCTCCTGAGGACTCAGGAGCCTGGGTCCTCCAACTGGAGCCATCTGGGACCTTTGTGCTGCCAAAGGGAGGCCTTTCTTATTGTTGGTGCAGTTTGGCCGGGGCTGGGTTTGAACCCGCCACCCTCGGTATATGGGGCTGGCGCCCTACCCACTGAGCCACAGGCGCCAGCCAAGGGAGGCCTTTCTTAGAGCCACTCAAGAACTGTGCTGTCTCAGGAGCCAGGTAAGAGGGGCCTCAGAGGGGCCATCTCAGATGTCATCTGTGGAAGACCCCTCTGCCTCTCCCCAACCCCCACTCAGGTGGCCCTTGCCAGAACCAGCATTCTGATTTCCAGTATCCCAGTTCACCCCACCTTCCAGCCAGCAAGTCCATAAAAAGCCTACAAAAGACCCTTCCTCAACCTTTCCCTCTCCCTCCCCTCCCCTTCCTCTCCTCCTCCCTCTCCCCTGCCCTCTTATTCTAAAAATAGGGGTTTAAATATAGTCTCTCTCCCTCTCTCTCTCTCTCTCTCTCTCTCTCTCACACCCCACATGCAAATGTAAACCACACTGCTGAGGGTAAATATTGTTTATAAAAAAATCATCCTGAGAAACAGCTGTGTTAAAATCTCCCACAATGATCATGGATACACTCTTAATGCTATCATTTATTGCTATACATATTGTAAGGTGATGTTAACAGGTGTTTTATTTATATCTTAGGTATTATATCTTTCAGGTGGATTGAGCCTGTTATTGCTTGAAATGGTTCTCCTATCTAGCAATGTCTTTTACCTTAGGGATACCTTGTCTTACATATGAGGTCTGACAATTACGTTCGAGAACTCATCCTAGAAGAAGTGCTACATATATACCTCATTGCTGAAAATCACCGTGGACATTTTCCAAGTACTCCTGTTAGGAAGCTATGCACCGAGGCCAGTGCCCAGTCTACCCATTTGGAGCTACTGGAATGACCATCAGAGCTGTCATCACACAGCACACAAGAACACACAGCAGCAGTAATGAACACCACTCAAGAAGACACCACCACACATTGACACAAGCACAGCTGTGAGACTCTGATATACCAAGGTTGTAAAACCTTACCAAGTTGTCTGTACAGTGATGCCAGCATAAGTGCATGGTGGCAATTTTGCAAACTCAGACCTTCATATGATGATGACAGCTTTGATGCTCATTCCAGAAAAAGAGTTCTAAAATTGCTTTGAAGGATGGAGTAGGTGCTGGCATGGGTGCACGGCTGTCTAAAGGGAGTACTTCAAAGGTGATCATAGTGACATCCAGCAATGAGGTATATTTTGTGGCGTTTTCTAGAAAGAGTTCTCAAATTCGTCAGGCCTGGTAATATTAACAAAATGACACTAGCTTCCTTTAATTGGTGTTTACATGGTATATCGTCTCTATCCTGTTACTATAAATCTTCCCATATCTGATATGTAAGACACATCTCTTATAAGAGCATAGTGTTGGATTTTTTTCTTCTTTGTCCATTAATCAGAATATCTAGTTCATTTACATATATAATGTTATTATTTTGACATATCTAGGTTTACATCACCAATCTTACTATTTGTTTTCCATTTGTCAAACCGTGTTAGGTTATTTATTCTATTTTTTTCTTGCCTTCCTTTTGATTAATCAAGTATATTTTATTATAATTATCCCTCTCATAGCCTTTTTAATGACATATTTTTCACCTTTCTATACTAATAGAAGGTTACCATAGAGATAATGATACACATCCTTGGCTTATTAGAGTCTAATATAAATCACTACTTTTACTGCTTGGTGGCCAATTCACCGAATTTATAATACTAATTTTCTTTACTTTCACCTGCCTCTGTTCTATTATCATTATGTATTTTAATTCTACATGTGTTTTAAACAACTTTCTTGGAGTATATTCTACACATCGTAAAATTCACCTGTCTCAAGTGTACAAGTCAATGATATTTAATAAATTTTGCCAAGTTGTGCTACTACCACCACAAATTAGTTTTATGGATTTTTAATCCCACAATAAAATCTCTCATGTCTATTTACAGTTAATCCTCATTCCCATTGCTAGCCCACAGGCAACCACTATTCTACTTTCTGTTTCTATAAACTTCCCTTTCCTGAACATTTCATATAAGCAGAATCACAATGTGTGGTCTTTTGTGTGTAGCTTCTTTCAGTTAGCATATTTTGGAGGTTCATTCATGATGTATCACATGTCAACAGTTCATTCTGTTTATTACTGAATAGTATTCTATTGTATAATATACTACATTCCATCCATCACCAACTGATGAACATTTAGGTTATTTCCATTTTATTGCTATTATGAACAATGCTACTGTAAGCATCTTCATGAAAGTCTTTGTGTGGACATTTGCTTTTATTTCTCTTAGATAGAGTAGATGGCAAGAAGTGAAATTGCTGAGTTGTATGATAGTTTCATCTTTAACTTTTTAAGTAACTGCCTGAAGTGACTGCACCATTTTACATTCTGATTAGTAATCTAAGAGGTTCCCATTTCTCCATAGCCTTGTCAACATTATTATCTGCCTTATTTATTTCATTATAGCCATTCTTGTGCACCTGGAACAGTATCTCTTTGTGATTCTAATTTGCATTTCCCTAAGGACTAATGATCTAAGTATCTTTTCATGTGCTTATTAGCTGTTTATTTATCTTCTACATACCATGTAGGCTTCTTTTTGATTGGGTTATTCAACTTTACATATATTATTTGTTCTACAAAATCAATAAATATTTAGATTTGTCAACAAATACCCCTTTTATTGGTCTTCAGCCCTTCCTGCATTTCTGCTCTTTCTTCTGGGATCATATTTTCTCCTACCTAAAAACTCTGTGAGACTCTGATATACCAAGGTTATGAAACCTGACAGCATTGTTTGTACAGTGATGGCAGCATAAGTGGAAGGTGGCAAGTTTGCAACCTTTCATAGTATTTCGTTTAGCATGGTCTGCAGACAACAAGTTCTCTAGATTTTTTTCTTTGTCTGAAAACACTTTTATTCAATCTTTATTTTTAATGTTGTTTTCTCTAGACATGGAATTCCAGGTGGCTATTATCTTCTCTCTGTGCTTTAAAGATGTTGTTCCTCTGTCTTCTGGTTTTTGCTAGATCATTAGGGAAGTTGGCTATATGTCAGATTCTTTTGAAGGCAATGTCTTCTTCCTTCTGAGCTTCTCTTAGTTGTTGGTTTTCTTAGCTTTTATGATGATGTGCCCATGGTCATTGTCTTTGTACTTATTTATAGAATTTCTTAGGTCTATGGCTTAATGATGTTCATCAGTTTTGAAAAATTTCTTGGCCAGTATCTCTTCAAATATTGCTCCTGTTCTGTTGTCTTTCTCTCTTCTCATTCTGGAAACTCAGTTACACATATTCAAGTTTCTCAACATGTACCATATGTCTCTTATCCTCATTTCTGTATTTTCCATGAGTTTTTTTTCTTTTCTCTTCATACTTCAGTGTGTATATTACCTAAGGATCTTCCAGGTTGCTAATCCTCTTTTCTGTAGTATGAATATGACATTAAACCTATATTTTTGGTTAATTTCAACCAAAATGTCTTTCAGTTCTAGACTGTCATCTGATTTTTTAATAGATACTAGCTTTTCGATAAAAATTATCCATTTTTTCTCCCATTTTATGAATCATCTAAATCACAATTATTTTAATGTCTCTGCCTAAATAACTCCAAAACTTTGCCCTTTGGTTATTTGTTTTTGTTATTTGTTTGATATTTGGTTATCCTGTTTCCTGGAATGCCTGGAATTTTGTATCAGATGCTAATGAATGTGAATGAACAAGCATAAGAAAAATTCGAGGCCCTGGTGAATTATATCGTCCTCCAGAGTAGAGTTATTTTGCTTTGGGATATGGTGGAGGCAAATCACCTGAATCTATATGAGAACTGAGAAATTCAAAGCTGGGGTTCAATCTTTTCTGGGGGTTACCCTATTTTCATTTCCCTCTAATTCCTAAAATACAGCCATTCCTGGACACTCACTGGAATTACCAGGCGTCTTCCTCTTGGCAGACCTTGATTTCAATATTTGTCTGCCTGTACCCATGAGACTTGGAATATTCCTGCTTTGTTTTCTTACCTTTTGACTATTGATTTCTATTCAAGGTCTTCCTTTCAGCTCCATGAAGCTTACAATTGCCAGATGCATTAAGGGGGCAGACACAGCAGAATAATGAGCTAACATCATTGGGCTTTTCTTCCCTCCATGATCCTGGCTTCCTAATTTCTGACTGCCTTGGTAGCTCTTTGATGTTCTCAAATGCACAAGTTTGGTAGTTGGCGGTGGTGGTGGTGACAGTAAATTTTGCTTGTTTTTATTTGGGGCCAGTTTTCCTAGTTGTTCTCAGTGAAGACGTTTGTCTGCAACAAGTTTCTCTTACATTACCACAAAGAGAATCTGAAACACAGCTACACTTGTTCTAAAGTGTGACTTAATGCCAAAAACTCCAAAATACAGAGCCCCCAGGAAAGGATGCTTCCTGGGAAAGAATATACAAATTCCACTTGCT
>CAUYRH010041377.1:0-10955 GCA_963574655.1 Perodicticus potto | reverse complement strand
AAACTCTGAGAAGTGATCAAGGAATACAGCAGTGTCTCCTGTATACTTTAGTAAGTAAAGCAACCAGACAGTCCTCAGAATGGGAGAAGATATTTGCAGGTTATGTTTCCGACAAAGGTTTAATAACCAGAATCCACAGAGAACTCAAACATATTAGCAAGAAAAGAACAAATGATCCCATCTCAGGGTGGGCAAGGGGCTTGAAGAGAAACTTCTCTGAAGAAGACAGGAGGACTGCCTACAGACACATGAAAAAATGTTCATTCTCCTTAATCATCAGAGAAATGCAAATCAAAACTACTTTGAGATATTGTCTAACTCCAGTAAGATTAGCCCACATGACAAAATCCCAAAACCAGAGATGTTGGCGTGGATGTGGAGAAAAGGAAACACTTATACATTGCTGGTGGGAATGCAAATTGATATGGTCCTTTTGGAAAATGTCTGGAGAATACTTAGAGATCAAAAAATAGACCTGCCTTTCGATCCTACAATTCCTCTACTATATATATATCCAGAAGACCAAAAATCACATTATAACAAAGATATTTTTACCAGAATGTTTATTGCAGCCCAATTTGTAATTGCTAAGTCATGGAAGAAGCCCAAGTGCCCACCAACCCACGAATGGATTAATGAAATGTGGTACATGTACACCATGGAATATAATGCAGCCTTGAAGAAAGATGGAGACTTTACCTCTTTCATGTTTACATGGATGGAGCTGGAACATATTCTTCTTAGCAAAGTATTTCAAGAATGAAATAAAAAGTATCCAATGTACTCAGACCTACTATGAAACTAATTTATACCTTTCATATGAAAGCTATAACCCAATTATAGCACAAGAATATGAGGAAAGGGGCAAGGAAGGGGAGGGGAGGGAGAGGATGGGTGGAGGGAGGTTTATTGGTGGGACCATACCTATGGTGCATCTTAGAAGGGTACAGGTGAAACTTACTAAATGCAGAATATAAATGTCTTAACACAATAACTAAGAAAATGCCATGAAGGTTATGTTAACCATTTTGATGAAAATATTTCAAATTGTATATAAAACCAGCACATTGTACCCCATGATTGCATTAATATATACAGCTATGATTTAATTTTAAAAAAGAATAAAAATGGAGAAGTTACAGCCTTTAAAAAATTAACCTGGATGGAAGTAGAACACATCATTCTTAGTAAAGCATCACAAGAATGGAGAAGCATGAATCCTATGTATTCAATTTTGATATGAGAACGATTAATGACAATTAACATCATGGTGGGGGGTGGGGAAAGGTGAGAGCAAAGAGAGAGAGAAGGAGGGAGGGTGGTGGGATAAAGGAAGAGCAGAGAGAGGAAAGGAGGGAGGGCGGTGGGATCTCAGTGTGTGACACATCTTCTACCTTCAATGAATCCCCAACTATAAAAAAAAAAAGAAGAAGATGAAAACAACTTCTAACCACTGAAAACCAACGAACAACTTCCTAATCTCTCTGAATTTTCTCAGTATTGCTTCTTTTGGAAGCTCAACCTTTTGGTGTTCTACATGACTCTCTCATCTGCCAAAAAAAAAAAAAATTGAATACAGAAAAGTAAGAAAGAAAAATACATAAAATCAAAAGCTGGTTCTTTGAAAAAAATACAAGGTTTAAAAAAGATATAGAGAGATTTTCTTAACATAAAAGATTTTCTGTGATTATGTACTTGATAAAGGTTTGCTGAAGTGAATTGAACTGGCTGCCTTGGTAGCATGGAGCAGAAATTGAGAATAGGAAATAAACTGTTTGGTGTTTGCAAAATTTGTTGCTTAAAAGGTCAAGTAGTATTTGTGAATTGAGAATTTTGCTTACAGTTTAGTCTGTGAAAGTCAGAGCTTAAAGCATTTAGAAGGCTGATTTTTTTTTAGTTATTTAATAAAAATATTAGAATTACATATTTGAAGTTTTTAAAATTTCAGATTAATATGAGGATACAAATGCTTAAGTTACATTGTTTTCATTTCTAAGGTGAAGTTCAAGTTGTAGTTGAGCTCTTCATCCAGGGAGTATGCTGACTCCAAAAAATTTCCTTGAGTATAATATTGGGCCTTTAAAAAAATTAATTGGGATTCCATTTTAAGAAATGAGTTTTGATGTACCTTTTGAAGCTTGTTTCAATTAGCAAGCTTTCCCAAAACAGGCCTTTTTTGGGAAAAAGGGGTTGGATGGGTGTCTATTGAGCGGACGTTCAATTCTAATTCTCTTAGTGGGACTTCATATACCTGTGTATCACATAAATGCCACTCTTTCCTATTAGCTATATACATTATAACTGCTTTTGTGGTTGTCACACTCTCTTGAGTAAACATGCTACCTATATTCACCATTAATTCACCCAGCAAAATAAAATTATCGCTTGCAAGGAATTCTTCCCCAGAGCCTACCAGGTCCTTCTGAACAGGTGCGGGAGGGCACACAACCCTGGTCTGTGCGGTGTCTTTTTGTTCTTGAGTTTCCCTGAGAGAAGCACATGCTATTTTAACCTTCCCTACTGTGCCCAGCCATGAGAATTCTTTAAAGCTTGTCTGAACGTGTTTTGTTCTTCCTCTGTGGGGTCTCTTTCGCCCACAATTTGTGTTCTCTTTCTCCTTTGGAAACTGCTGTACGTAAGCATTTTTCTCTCACTCTATTCACTCCCAAGCTTTATCATTTCACTTTTGACTTTGGCTTTGTTCCTTCAAACTTTCTGCTTTCATTTGACAAGCCCTCCGGGGGTAAGAGCAGACAAATTCAGGAAAGCAGTGGTTGAAAATAGATGTTAAATTCCCACTACTGCTCTGCTAGCTTAATTAATGTTAAAATTAGGGATGTTGACAAAAAGACTGATGTTTTTGAAACGAAATTACCTGAGCTGTGTATAATACTATTTTGCCTTGAAAACATTTGTTTCTACAAGCATAAGTGGAATTTTCCAGGCAGAGCTATCTGCTTCTCCATCGGTAGTCAGCGAGCGATTCTCACTTGTCTTTCATGAGCTTTAGTACACTCTCCCGCTAAACGAAGAAAAGGTCATTTATGCCAAACTGAGGAGTGCTGGACTGATGGAAATCTACAGCCTCATGCAGATCCAGCCCTACGTCTTTCACTCTGTGATTTAGGCTAAAAGTTCATGGGAGAAGGTGAAGGGCGAAGGAAGCTGAAAAGACAGAGGGGAAGGAGGTGGTCACCGAGAAGGCAAAAGATGGGATAAAATGCCAATCCAACACCCTTCAGTATGGCTGACATCACTTGAAACATGTTAGAGCATGACTTTCACTATGTTTTCTATCACAGTCCACACGTGTCCACGGGGCCATATACAAACATATGCACATTCACAGGCGCATGCCTGAAACACAAGTTCATAAAACAGTCTCTTTCCCTGTGCCTGGCACATGCTGGCATTTTCTGTTCTATTTCTTTTGAAATTGCTGGTCACAAATGACTAAATTGATTTAGTGACCTACTAATAAGTGGCAACTTGCAGTTTGCATAAAACTTCTTTAGAGATGAGAATTTCCCATTTCCATTACTATAGTTGTACATTTTCTTATCTTTTATTATTTTGTTTTGTTTTCTTTTTTTTGAGACAGTCTCAAGATGCCCTAGGTAGAGTGCCGTGCTATCACAGCTCACAGCAACCTCCAACTCTTGGGCTAAAGCAATTCTCTTGCCTCAGTGACCAGCTATTTTTTGGTTGTAGTTGTTTGGCGGGACTAACAACTAGATTCTAACCCACCAGCTCTGGGTGTATGTGGCTGGCGTCCTGGTCTAACCCACCAGCTCTGGGTGTATGTGGCTGGCGTCCTGGTCTAACCCACCAGCTCTGGGTGTATGTGGCTGGCATCCTGGCCACTTAAGCTACAGGCACTGAGCCCATTTTCTTATCTTTTAATAAACCTTTTCATTGTCTTCCTTTCTCATCTCACGAAGTGGCCAGAACTCTGTTAAATGGATCATGACTTCTCATGACCCAGTTAAAGGCTTGGAGATGTAAATAAAGGGAAGATTGAAACCCTGAAAGCTCGAGGATTAAATGTCAGCAAAGTAAACTCACAGACAGATTTTTTGGGAACAAATGGACGATTATGTGACAATGAGGAGGGAAGGGATAAAAAAGCTGTTAATCACAGTCAGAATCTGAAGGTTTAATGTGATTAAAACCTGCATTCTGTTCAGAAAAGTGCATGAGTTTATAGAAAATGAATATATAGATTTCATCTAATATAAGTATGTTGTATATAGCAGGAGATACTAGGAACCCATCCTCAGTGGGAGAGTAATGAATGCTAAGAACTTGATTGAGCTCATCTGTGGGACAACAGGGGTGGATACTATTAAAGGTTAACATCCTTCCTGAGAGGCATCCCCACCCCTACTCCAATCAAAAAAGCAAAGCAACTCTATTTTACATGATAGGGGGACCACTGACACTCTCTGGGGAGGCCTCAGCACACTTTCTTCCAGAGAAAGAAGATTCTGTCAGTCTTGGAAAGTCACCTCTCACTGAATGAGTTCTCCAGAAGGTGGTGCTCAGAGAATCACAGGTGAGCTCTGTAAAAATCTTGATTTGGATGACCCTGCAGGGTGAATACAACTACATGGAACAAAAAGAAACAAAATGCTTGCAGGGCCCTGGTGGAAACAGGCACCAAAATGAGCTCTGAGCTGAAGACCCACCATGGACCACCATCAGCCTTGACCCTCCTTCTCACCACACCCCTGCCCCAGTTGTTCTTAAAACCGGAAGGCAAAGGGCGTCAGGGCTCTCCAGCTGAAGCCCTGGGAAGCCCACACTCTTGGTGGTCCACACACCAGCAGTATCAGCATCCCCTGGGGACTGCTTAACGAGGAGTGGGGGCAAAGTTAATGGCCACATTGCTGGATGTTGCTGAGGAAGGAATGGAAGGACTCCTAGATTTAGGGGAATGTCAGAATAGACAGGCTCAAGAAAGAGAGTGAGACAGTGCCTTTTTCTTACCTCTGCATGACTGCAGGGAAGAGGACGTTGTCTGACATTTGGCCTTTTCAGATAAATCCCATTATCCATACAACTGCTAATGAAATTTCTGAGTCACATGAAAAGAAAAGTCAGAAGATCACAGGTTTCCTATAAAACAATGTAAGGCAATGGACTTTTGTCTATTTGTTCTCCATTGTATCCCTGATACGTGATTCATCTTTAGTGTCCCCATGCCCTCACAAACCCACACTCTCTCGCACATCACAGGCACACTCTGTGCGTCAGTGTGCACGGGACAGGTGCCGCTGCAGCAACAGGCAACGCAAAGCCTTCTCGTTCACATGCAAAGTCAGTGGAGTCAGCTCCGCTGATGGCAGTTGCCCCGGGAGCCAGGCTGAGGGAGGCTCTTTCTGGACATGACAGAGGTACAGCGGCTTTTAAGGGCTTCCAGCCAGAACAGCGTTAACCTTTCACTCAAATTTCTTGGGCCAAAGCAAGTCACATGGTCATGCCAAATTTCAGAGGGGGCAGGGAAGTGAAATCATGCCATGTGTATCGAAAAGGAATAGGAAGGGAAATACTTGGTGAACCACACTAGTGATGATTGGTGTTAAATGGAGCTTATGAACCAAGTTTTATGGAAACACAGATCAGAGAATAATTTTTTTAATTATGATACACAAAGACAACTTTCCAAACACTTTCAAATGTGGGGTTGTTCAAAGAAAATTGGGATTATTATTTACCTAGACTCCTATTAATTTTACAATACTGGAAAATATTTTGTATGTCAGACATAGGTCATATGTTTCTCTGCTTGTTTTCTCATTCCTCATGTATAGAACTCATGTATGGAATGTTCTCCTTCTTCATTCTTTAGGTGTCTGATGGATTCTTGTCATACTTTCTGGAAATACGGGCTGGGTCATAACTGATGAGTGATTTGAGGTGATTCAGGTGATCCTTAGTAATGTGAAAGAGTATTTTTCTCATTCAACAATTTTTATCACAGACCTACATAAAGATATGGAATGCATACATACCATTTTTTTAGATGACGTGAAATGGGGGGGTTGCTAAATTAAATGCTGGCTGGAAAAGATCAGAATTCAGAAAAATGGCGATGTACTACAAAGGTCAGGAAAACCATAGAATTTAGCAAAGGTAAATGAGGGCCTTACTTTCAGATCAAATAGAAAAACAATTACATAAATACTTTGTATATTTACATATCTATTTATTCCAGTAGAAAGGTATGGTAACTTCTAAAGATGCATGAAATAAAATAAGGTGACTAATTAAAAGTTGCAAGCCACAAAATAAAGAAAAAAACATTAGGGCAAAGAAAGAACCTAGAAAGGAATTAAGGGTACCTATCATAATGATGAACTTGCTATGGAAAAGTGCATAAAAATAACATAGATTCAGTGTTTAAGATTGTGGATGAAACAGAACTCACCCTGGCTCAGGATGGCTTCAGGGCAGTGATGGCAAGTGGAAGCCAGCTTTTGCTTTATGCTTTAATTCTGACGGACTGGTAAGTAGGTTCTTGGAACATTGTGATAGGAGGGCTTCTGAGACTGGGCTTAGCAGGAAGCGACTTAGCCATTATACCTATGATTAGAGGAGCTAGAGAGGTGGCATTTTTGCTGGGTATTTGCCACTCCAAGGACAAAAGCCTTCTTTGGTGCTAGAAAATTCACAAAACCAGAAAAGCAGATGTCAAACAAAATGATCAGGAGTAAGGAGCTTGGCTAGGATCTAGTTAAATGGCAATGGACTTTTTCAACACCCCAGACAAACTGCTCCTTTCCGGTGTGCAGAAATCCTACTCTGGGACCCCTTTTACGTGTCTAGGATTTGCAGCCTCCTTTGTAGGTATGGAGGAAGTTTAGTGGATGCTGGAATGGATCCAAATGGTTCCCCTTCAGAAAGGCAGACCATGCCATGAAAATCCTTCACTTTGGAACTCCTTGCACTGTCAGAGAATCTTAGTCATAGGACCTTCCTTCCCTGTCTCCATCTTGGAGCCCCTGGCCCCTTAAACGCTAACAGATATTGCTCAAGACAGAGCGGAGGATCAGTCTCTTTCAAAAATTGCCAGCGTCGCAGCTTTCCTTTCCTCTTTTCAGGCTATCTGCAACTGTCATACCCCCAGAAGTGCAGAAAAGAGAGATGGTTCTAGCATGTGAGTTCTGAGTTTAACTTACCAGAGTTCTGGGCATGTTGTCCCCATTCCTAAAATGTAGCAGTCATGGAGAGATTTACATGGAGCGGGCAGCATGGGATGAAGGTGTACCAGTTAGTGTTTGCGGAATAAAATGTCACCCAAACCTACCTATTAAAGCAGCAAATGTTTCTTATTCCTCATGTTTCTGCGGGTTATTGCCATTTGCCATGGTCTTGGAGTCCTCAGCTTGCCAGTTAGCGGTGAATTGACTGTAGCTGCAGCTGTAGGATGGACTCATGTGTCTGGTTACTTACTGGCTTGCTCTCATTTGGGTGAGACTCGGCCGTACAGGTTTTCCCAGGACAGCAAAGGCGGCAAGTCCCAATACAAAAACATTATCCAAGTTTTTGCTTATGTTGCATTTGTTACTGTCCCATTGGCCAAAGGAAGACATGATGGCTAAACCCAAATTTAAGGGGTGAAATGATTCAAAGAAGGAAGATATTGACTCGCCGCTCTACCCGAGGAGGAGCTAAGTGATGTCACAACAGCATGCGTATAATGGCAGGCATTTGTGCCCGTTTGTGATCTTGCACAGAAGGGATATCTAGCTTATCCACCCTGAGGGCACAAATCAGTCCTTCCAGATTGTCCCTCCTATGCCTGTGTTTTATAATTGGAACTAGAATCCCCATTTCCCAATGAAACACTTTCAAGGATGCTAAGAGCTCTTATGGAAGGTTTATTTCTGGAAATTGAACAACCATTATTATTCTCCTAGAAATGGTATTCTGTAAATTCAACATACAAATGACCTTTAAAAATATCACCCACTTGTAATTTGGGGCCTGTCTTTCTTGTTGGCTGAAATGGGGACGTGGAAATGGGCTGGTACTTTTCCTTCTTTTAATTCCGTCTCTACTCTGGCAGTAAGACTCTCTTTCTGAGGTGGATACAGATGATAACCTCCTGATTTGAGTTCGAAGTTTGCACTATTTCATTTTTGGCTGGTTATAGCCAGAACTGCTCTTTTCATTGTAGAGTCAAATGATTATTTATACTTCTCTTGGCTCACTTTTTATATACCATTAGCAGTGACTGCAAAGTGCAAGGGACTGAATATTTACATCCAAAATTTTGAAGTGCATGTTCTCCCTTTGGCAGGTACAATTGCTCAGGGCTATAAGACCTGGTAATGAAGAACCATATGTCACTGCAGGATTGTTATGTCCCTACAGCAAGGGCTTTCGAGCAGCTGAAGCTCTGAATGTCCCTGCCTGTCACTCTACATCTGAGTGTGGCTAAGGGTTAGCTGGGTGTTGCCTGTCAAGAACTCTAGAGGATTTTGAAGAAATATCTCTGTCTGTTCCTGATGCCTAACTCCTCAGCATTCTTGTTATAAATAGAACATTGTTATACACATAGCCAATAGCGTGGCAGGGATCCACACACAAAAATATTTGTCATCTAGGGAGATTCTAAACTTGAGGTTGTTCTCCTGATGATTCTTACAGCAAAGAACATGTTCCCTGGTCTCAGTCAGCCTATATACTAGTCAGGGTGTAAAAGAGGATCATAAATAACTATCAGAGAGAGAGAAAATATTCTGAGGCCCATAAAAATGCAAACAAAGGAACACAAAGTTCACAGGAAGGAAGGAGCAATATTGTTCAAATTCCATTCATGGCATTCATTACATGACATCTAACCATTGATTTTTCAGAAATGGAGCCTCTCTGGGTCTTATCATCTCTGGGGCATCTCAAAGTGCCTGCCACCCAGTAGAACAGATGTGGATGAATGTTGAGGGGTGAATAAATGGATGATTGCATTGACTGACTTAGCAGGGGGAGGAAAAGTTTTGTGGATTCAGTAAAATTTGGAAGATACTTTAAGAACTGGCAGACACAAGGGTATTAGGAACAGAAAGTATTTGCCGTAGAGAGCATAGACTGGGCAGAGAAGTGGAACTGGAAAAGCACAAGACATTTAGGAGAAAAACTAGTCCAGTTTGGTTGGAGTGCGGAGTGCACACTCTGCTCCTGGAGCTGCAGGGTGAAGCTGCGGTGTGCACCAAGCCAAGGGAGAGGCTGCATCACTGCTCCCTTCCCCTCCTTAAGGGATAAAGTTCATCATGTCCATCCTGTCCTCTGATTCTGATGGAGACCTTGGCAGGGTATGGCAGAGCCATGGCAGAGCAAAGAAGACTCAGCAGAGACATCGGGGTGCCTGCCCCTAGACAGTGGCCACCACCATCATCATAAAGGGGATAATAACGGCTCCAGACTCAATATGCTCACACCAGGTGTCCCATACTGTACTGTCTACTTAGCAGAGGTGTCTCATTTTATTCTCCCAGTAACCTTGATTCTTATTTTGCCAAAGAAAGTAGCACATTCTACATGGAGGTAGATGGATATATATTGTATCTTCCCTTATAGATACCAAGATCTGACATTAATTCTTTATACTTATTTTTTTTTTTTGAGACAGAGCCTCAAGCTATCACCCTGGATAGAGTGCTGTGGCATCACAGCTCACAGCAACCTCCAATTCCTGGGCTCAAGCGAGTCTCCTGTCTCCGCCTCCCAAGTAGCTGGGACTACAGGCGCCCGCCACAACGCCTGGCCATTTTTTGGTTGCAGCCGTCATTGTTGTTTGGCGGGCCCGGGCTGGATTCGAACCCACTAGCTCAGGTGTACATGGCTGGCGCCTTAGCCCATTGAGCCACAGGCGCCGAGCCAATTCTTTATACTTATTAAAGGCAGACTGGCAGCACATGTTATTATTTGTTTATGACAGAAGAGAGTCAGTTCAGCGCATGGACGCTGAAGCTAGACCACCTACTTAAGATTCTAGTTCTGGCACTTTCTATGACTATGGGCCAAAAACTTAACCTCTTTGTGCCTCAGTTTCCTAATCCATAAAATGCAAATAATAATATAGAACCTACCTCAGTGTATTGTTATAAAAATTAAACGAACTGTTATTAGCAAAAGACTTTAATACCACTCTGTAATTGTTGGCTATTATTACTGTTATAATCTCCATTTACAAATGAGAAAACCAATTAATAGAAAGACTAAAAAATTTGCCCACCATCAGCCAGGAGGACCCAGTATACTAATGTCGGGCCATCAGTTCCACACTGTGAAGGAACCAACCCTTTCAAGGGCCTTTGACAGTGCACTGAGCTTGCATCGTTCATGGCTACATCCTTGGCCTGGTCTCATTAGAGACTGATCCCAACAAATAATCTTTTTTTTTCTTTTTTTTTATTAAATCATAGCTGTGTGCATTAATGCAATCATGGGATACAATGTGCTGGTTTTATGTACAACTTGAAATATTTTCATCGAACTGGTTATCATAGCCTTCATGGCATTTTCTTAGTTATTGTGTTCAGACATTTATATTCTGCATTTAGTAAGTTTCCCCTGTACCCTTCTAAGATGTACGTAGGTGTGGTCCCACCAGTTACCCTCCCTCTACCCATCCTCCCCCCTCCCCTTCCCTCCCTTCCCCTTTCCCCATATTCTTGTGCTATAATTGGGTTATAGCCTTCATATGAAAACTGTAAATTAGCTTCATAGTAGGTCTGAGTACATTGGATACTTTTTCTTCCATTCTTGAGATACTTTGCTAAGAAGAATATGTTCCAGCTCCATCCATGTAAACACGAAAGAGGTAAAGTCTCCATCTTTCTTCAAGGCTGCATAATATTCCATGGTGTACATGTACCACGATTTATTAATCCATTCTTGGGTCAATGGGCACTTGGGCTTCATTCGATCCTATAATTCCTCTACTAGGT